>NMUG010003600.1:0-14629 GCA_002855965.1 Monotropa hypopitys
CGCTCGACGCCTCAAAATCGCTACGCCATTTTGAGCCCTATAGTGCATTCCTGCACTTTCTTCCCACTCTTTCGGTATTCGCTTCGAATCAACGATCGATTGATGCCTATTGACTTGGCATTCTTCTGAATCAACAAGTTCGTAGAAGAAATACATCCTTGTATTTAACCTACTCCTTTGCAGCCGTCATCTTCCATTGACGACTGCATCAGTGCTCCCCAAGCGTAGGGAATCAAAGTCGTCCAAGCATAATATCCGATAAGACCGGTATCGAATCCACAGGGAGGCGTTAATAGTAATAATTTGAGATGTAATTTGATAGAAAAACGGGCAGTTGGATGCTAGCCTCTATGGTTGGTTTGGTGGTTGTGATTGAATTAATCCTAAGAAAATTCGAAATTAACTACAAATTGAATACGAATCTTGTGCCCTTGATTTGAATAAAAGATGTGGTTAGGGAAATCAGCCAACCCGTCATCCATACTATTATTGATTCTCGAGTTAAGATAGATGCTTGGATACTCAGGCACGGCAGAGATTGCCACTGTACATGCACCGTATCCCTCATGAATGATGGTCTAAGAGCCATGGATGCCAAGTTTTCTTGTCAATCCATGGGCAAACACCTATCACGCATAGGAGGATTTCCCCGTGCCGTGTGAGTCTTCCAACTTAAGAAAAGATGAGAATCATAAATAGTACGGATTATGGATTGGTCTATCCCTCAATCACACCAAGGTGACTACTCATTCATGGTGGGAAGGAGATCAATATTCAATAGAGAGAAAGACATAGTTGAAGTAGAGATTGAATAAAAACAAAGACTTTATTATAAACTATTGAATAAACAATCAAACTAAGGAGAAGTACTTGATCTACCAATGTAAACTTACTCAAAACAATGGAAGAAAACACTTTGATGGAGGAACTTGAGGTTGAAGATGGCTATGGAGGAAGAGAGAAAAGTTGGGAGGCTACTTTCTCTCCCAAAACCCTAATACAAGTTTAAAGTAGTAAAATAAGAGTTAACCTACGAACTAAACATCATTAGGCTTATATACTCTCAGCCTATTAATGAAAAGAATTACAAAAACAATCTTAAAATCGAATTTTGAACTTTCTGATTTTTCCTGCACAGCGCTTGTTATCGATAACCCGATATGACGGGTTATCAATAACCAAGATTTCAGATCGGATCTTGGTCAGGTTATCGATAACATGATTCTGTGGTTATCGATAACTGCTTCATCTGGATTTTGGCTGGACCTTGAGTCTTCATCCGGTTATCGATAACCTGTATGAGTGGTTATCGATAACCACTTCCTCGATATTTTGGCTGGCACTTCTTTTTCTGTTGGTTATCGATAACCTATCTGGCTAGTTATCGATAACTGATTTCTCAGGAGAATGACTGGCGCATGCTTTTCTGCTGGTTATCGATAACCTATCTGGTTGGTTATCGATAACTGATTTCTCGGGAGAATGGTTGGCGTATGCTTTTCTGCTGGTTATCGATAACCTGGAAATCTGGATTATCGATAACCTGTCTCTTGGGAATCCATACCACCTTCTTCCGCAATCCTTCGCCACTTTGTACCTTGAACACCGGAGGCTTCACTATGCTTAAAACATGACTTTTAGCCTGAATTTCCTGAAAGTGCTCGAAAAACCTTATTACACATAGAATGCATTAAAACAGTAAAAATATCTAAATTAACAATGTGGATAAGACTAAATAGACACGTGAAATATATACAATTGCATGTCTATCAGTACCCCAAACACAAAATGATGCTATTGACGCTATGTTAGATGATCAGATTGTGTCCACTCGGGAAGGCGGTGTCCAGAGTTTTCTTGCTTGTTGGTCCAACAAGTGTGATTCAGATTTGACTTGGATTACTAGCACTTAGTATAAGTTACAGCAATTGGGCTTTGATTTGCTTGAGTACTACAAGAGGGGTACTGATCCACACTCGACGGAGTCGAGACTCACTCACCCCGGGAGAGTTGATGCTGACACCAGGTTCACGCGCGTCTACCATCGACGACAGAGTACTGATGTCCTTATGGCTAGATGATTGTCGACCCATATGATTTATCATTAAGGATATTTATCTCATTTCTTATGTAGGATTTATCTGTTTATTTGTTATCTTGGATTTATCTATTTTCTGACTAGGTTTTATTAGTTAATCCATGTTCATCCTTTTATTGGTTTTTATCTCTTGGGTGCATTATAATTTTTCGTCGTGTCTTGTAAAATAGTAAATCATGCAGCAGATAGAATCAGTCCCTTCCAAGCACATAGGTGGTAAATGTGATACATGGCCAAGGAAACAAATAAAATCAAAGTCCCTCCTGTTAAAAGTGGCATAAGGTTTTACAAAGGCAGGCAAATTATCAATTAGCTCATTTATTATCTTGGATAACAGCAATCACAAGATATGACTTCGTAACTATATAGATATATTCCATCTTCAGGAAATCTCCCAATTATTCCGAAAAGATGTCATTAAAGAACTATTCAATTTGAGCAATTCTTAACCCTCATTATTACGTGACTGCAGTCTGTCCAACAAGAACCACATCTCATTAACTGATAAAGATCATCCAACAAACTCCACAAATTGTTCTGGTCCTCCGCCCAACCTAAAATTGCCTTGCATATAACTTTAAAAAATTGTGGAAATCACCTTGTTATCTATGCCACGAAATGAAATTGTATATGGGTTGTCATCATCAGCCTCATTAGTATGGTTATAGACAACATCCAAAATCACCTGTTAAATAAAGTAGCATCACCAAAGAGAAATGCTTCAACCTTTTGCAGGGAAAGCAAGAAAAACAAAAACGATAGTGAGTGTGTGAAGTGCAGAGCATACCTCTATTCCAACACCATGCAAGGCTTTAACCATTTCTTTAAACTCCCTGGAAGCATTAGCTGGTCCTCCACCAGCAATTGCATAGCGACTCATAGGAGCAAAGAAATTTATTGTCGAATAGCCCCACGTGTTGATCTTGGTGGATTAGATATCCCAAGCATAATATGACATGTGTTAGTTTCCAAGTAAGAACCATGTCAAGAATTAAAGCATGAAAGAGTGCTAAACCTCTAATGAAAAATTATGTTCCAAGCGATGAAATGGATTGCAAATAACACATGACAAGGGGACAAGGGGACCTGTAACAAGATGTAAAAGCACATGGGTGATGGGTGTTACACTGTAACACCTTAATCGTCCAACAATCAAACATTCACACTGTCTAAGATGTTCTTCACAATCTGCCTGAAGACACTTCATTAGCTGGATTCTTCATGTGTCACAGGTGGTGCACAAAATGTTGCTTCATGCATTACAACTTTAGTGACTGATAATAAGCCCTTCATCATTCATGAAGGCAGAGCCATAACAAGTGAAGTGAGCCAGAACAGGAAAAGTTCCACTAATAAGAGGAAGGAAGCAGTGAAATGGGTCCTGCGAAAATGTCGAGTTGCATGTATCACCGCCGGTAGATCAAATGACCTAGGATCTTGTCAGCGTCCATGAATGATTAATCAATGCCGAATCGCTGAATCTGAAAAATGGGTCTTATCGAACTAACGAACTAAAGCCCGAGATATCAGTCAACTTGCCCAAGTAAAAAGAGGTCCTTGATCATAACAAAGAATAATAGACATTACATTATATTAAGTTCAATAGTACACTTATCTAGCTATTGATAAAACAGTACCGAGCCAGCAACAAAAACAGTAAATCGACTAGAGCTCTTCGTATGTTACTTATTGTTAAACCTGCATACCCATACTATTTCTCATTTTGGACAACAATGCATAAAGGATGCATTGTGGCTAATGATGAGCTTCCACCTTGTTGGAAATAGAACACTACTTTATATTACTTTTATACCCCTTGAAGCAGGAGATGTCTACGTTTGTAGGTGTGAACGTAATATTTAGACTTAATGTTTATTGTCGTTTCACCTAGTTCAGGGTTACTTAGGCCTCGTTTGGTAACGTTTATGTTTTTTGTTTTTTGTTTATTAAAAACTAAAATAGAATCATGTTTTTTTTAAATGTAAACAAAAAAATATAAACGTGTTTGGTAATATATTTTTTCGAAACAGTAAAAAACAAAAACAACATAAAACATATTTGGTAATATTATTTTTGTTTTTATCATCATTTTTATTTCATTAGAATAAACACTAATAAACCAATAACATACACACACACCAAAATGCACGCACACACATATATACAGAGACACACAAACGCACACACACACCAAGACACATATCAGCATGCACACACACACACCAAAACACACATGCATCCCTCAAAACACTCACACATCAGCGCACGCACACACATATACACATATACACACCCAAAAACACACATTAGTACACATGCACACACATACACAAACACCCCAAAACACACATACACACCACTCAAAACACACACACACATCTCTCTCAAATCACACACATGTGCACACACACACACATGCATATGCGCGTATGTTTTAGTATGTATGTGTGTGCTGATGTGTGTTTGCACTGATGTATGTCTTGGTTTGTGTGTATGTTGATGTGTGTGTACTGATGTGTGTCTTGTTGATGTGTGATGTGTATGTGTGTAGATGTGTGTATGTGTATTGATGTGTGTGTATGTGTATTGATGTGTGTGTTAGTATGTGTGTGTGTGTTGTTGCATGTCTTGGTGTGTGTGTGTGTATGTGTTGATGTGTGTCTTGGTGTGTATGTGTTGATGTGTATATGTGTGTATATGTGTGTCTTGGTGTGTGCATGTATGTGTGTGTTGATATGTATATGTGTGTCTTGGCGTGTGTGTTGATGTGTGTCACACTCCGGAAATTTTAATTAATTTCCATTCGTTTTAATAAATCGAAAATCAAAATTTCTTATTCATGGAAGTCGTAGATAATTCGATTACGAATCCAACGCAACTTGAATCGTCTCAATCGGAGTCCGTACGAAGAAGTTAGGACCAAAATACTCTCGGAAATTCTATCGTTCAGAACCAGTGCAAAATTGGCCGTGTCGACCGGTACACCGTACCGTCGCCGAACGGTCGAGCTTGGGCAGAGGGCTCACTGAAAGGTCTCGACCGGTCGACCGTGCCGTCGTCGACCGGTCGCCACGAGCAAATTCTGTGCGCGAACTGGTTTAATGAGGGGCAGTTTGGTAATTCGATTGGGGTCCTATATATGTCTTGGTGTGTGTGTGTATGTCTTGGTGAGTGGGTGGGTGGGTGTCTTGGTGTGTATGTATATGTGTGTTGATGTGTGTCTTAGTGTGTATGTGTGTGTATATATGTGTATGTATGTGTTGATGTGTGTGTATGTGTGTATGTGTATGTATGTGTGTGTATCTTGATGTATAAGTGATGATGTGTGTCTTGGTGTGTGTGTGTATGTGCTGATATGTGTATTTATGTGTTGATGTGTGTCTTGATGTATGTGTGTGTTGATGTGTGTCTTGCTAATGTGTGTGTATTTTGGTGTGTCTATGTTGATATGTACTGATGTGTATCTTGATATGTGTCTTGGTGTTTGTATGTATGTGTATGTGTGTTCTTATGTATGAATATGTGTGCGTATGTGTGCATGCTGGTGTATGAAAGAGAGTGAGGGAGCAATAAAAATAAAAAATGAAAACATAAACAAAAAACATAAACAACTTTTTTGTGTTTGTATAATTTCTTGAAATTTTAAAATCATTTATAAAAAACAAAAAATAAAAATAAATTATCAAACATGTTTTTATTACTCTTTTTAAAAATAAATGAAAACATAAACGAAAAACAATAAACATAAACGTTACCAAACGGACCCTTAGGGTTTGCTTTATAACCCAATGGTTAGTCTTGTATCACAATCAACTTTATTTTTTAGTAATACAATTATCTTTTGCTTCTAACTCTATTCAAACATGGTATCACTATGGTACTTGTGAGAATATTAGATTGTATCTGATGGGTGTATATTCATTAATTTATTTTCACTTTGAGAGATTTATGTGTATCCCTCTAATTAGGATCTTTTCCTTGTAGAATTATTTACATAGGAGTTTTTTCCTTGTATAGTTATTCTCATAGGAGTTATTTCCTTTCATATGTTTCGTATAGCTCTATTTATTGATGTAAAGTGAGATCAATTATTTATTCAATACAATTCAGTTTTTCCCACAAAAAAGTAATATGGTATCAGAGCCTCTCTTTAGAGTTTAGGGTTTTTCCACGAGACTCTCTCAGCCTCCATCGTTTTCGTTTAGGGTTTCTCACACGAGCCTCCCTCTCTCAGCCGCCGCATCACTCAGCTGCCTCCTCACTCAGTCGCCGCCTCTCTCTCTCAGCCGCACGCCTCTCTCAACCCACGACGCCTCTCTCTCAGCCGCCTCACTCAGTCGCCGCCTCACTCTCTCTCAGCCGCACGCCTCTCTCAGACGCCGCCTCACTCTCTCTCAGACACCGTCTTCCTTGCTCAGCCGCACAGCTCTCTCAGACGCACCTCTCTCTCAGACGTCGGCGCCCTCTTTCCGACATCGGCTCCTCCTCTCTCTCAGATGTCGACCATCTCAGTCGCTGGCGCCCTCTTTCCGAGATCGCCTCCTCCTCTCTCTCAGACGCCGACCATCTCAGTCGCCGGCGCCTCTACAGACAGTGCCTCTACAAATACTCAGTTCGTTCGTCATCGCTGCTGCGTTTCTCTGCTGCTGTTTTCTCTCAGATCGATCTCTGGATCTCCTTCTCAGATGTGTTATTGACCAGATCATTGGTGTTGTTTCTGCCGCTGCTTGTTGCTGCAGTTTTAGTTTGATTGAGGGCCGTTATTGACCAGATCTGTCTAGACACGTTTAGCCAGCACTATCTCTCCGTACCCATGGCTGATGACAAGGTACAAACGATCACTATTTGACTTAATGGCGATAATTATCGATATTGGGCCTCTGTAATGAAAAGTCGGAAAAAAATGGGGAATTGTTTATGGTACAGTTCCTCACCCCATTGATGAGACGATGGATGGTTTCAAACTTGCGATCGAGAATTGGGATTGTGACAATGCCCAAATTCTCACATGGTTCCACAACTCCGTGGAACCACGAATTTGTATGATGTTTGCAAATAAGTACACTATACCACACCAGGATTAGAAATATTTGGAGGAATTGTTTCAAGAATCCAATGTCGTCAAGTGGTATAAGTTAGATGTTGCTATCATGAGTGCTCAACAACAAAACAAAACTATTCATGAATATTATGGTGAGATGACTATTCTTTGGGACCAATTGGCTATGATGGAACCTCTCAGTATTAAGACATCTGATGATTATCTAAAATTTTGTGAAGAAGGTCGTTTGACAAAAATTTTTGTTGGACTCAATAATCAGTTCGAGTCATTACGAGGAAGTATTTTGCATCGCTCACCTCTATCTACAGTCGATGCTATTGTTCGGAAGCTGATCTCTGAGGAGACTAGACTCAAGACTGTTTTTTCATCCTCAACCTCCCCATCAGTATTAGTGGCATCTTCTCAGACACCCTTGCTCCCTGCACCATCTGTTATGGCCGCTCAAATATCATCCTTCTCTCGTGCTCGGCTTCAGTCCGATGAATGTGCCTTTTGTCATAAGAAAGGCCATTGGAAGAAAAATTGTCCCACGAAAGGACGACAAGGACCACCTCAGGGATTATTTCGTCCTCCTACAACTCTAGCAACCACATCTGAGAGCACTTCAGCAATTGATGATATTCGTGCTCAACTGACTCGGTTTCAACAACTGATGAGCTCTTCTTCTATGTCTGTTCCCCCTACAACAATGACTTCAGGATCCTCAGGTTTGATTGGTTCTCTGACAGGTATTCCTACCACTGTTTGGATTCTAGATTCTGGTGCTTCTTTTCACATGACACCTCATCTATCTTTACTACAAAATTGTGTCCCTCTATCTTCTCCTATAACTATACGTACTGCAAATGGTTTCCCTTTGACAGTCGTATTCATTGGATTTATCCCTACGACTTCATCCTCTATTGTATCTCTTCCTCATGTGCTCTATGTTCCCCAATTAACTGTTAATCTATTATCCATCAGTCAGTTGGATGCTTCAGGATTTGATGTTCTTTTTTCTTCTTCCGTTTGTCGTGTGCAAGATCGGAAGTCAGTGAAGCAGATTGGGACAGGGCGTAGGATTGGTGATCTCTATGTGGTGGAAAGTTTGCATATGGATACTCTCACTACTCCAGCTGCTTTATCATCTTTTCATTTAGATAATTCTTCTAGTCCTTTCTTTCTTTGGCATGCTCGGTTAGGATATTTGTCAACTGATCGTTTACGATCCTTATATCAGTCTGGTTTATTGGAAAAAGTGTCTTTCACAAATATTTCTGAATGTCAAGGATGTAAACTTGCAAAAATGACTGCTTTACCCTTCAATAAAGTACTTCTTTTCCTACTTCTCCATTCTCTCTGGTTCATACTAATGTCTGGGGTCCATCTCTTGTTATTTTAAAAGGTGGATCAACATATTATGTTTCTTTTATTGATGATTATTCCAGATTCACATGGGTTTACCTTATGAAACATAGATCTGATTTTTACGAGATTTATAAATCTTTTCAATCAATGATTACTATTCAGTTCTCTTCTATCATAAAAATTTTGCAATCTGATCTGGATGGGGAACATACAAAAGGTGCATTTGCTGATTACTTATCATCATTAGGTATCATCCATCAGTCTTCTTGTAGTGGCACTCCAGCTCAAAATGGTCGTGCTGAACGTAAGCACCGTCATCTACTTGACACTGCCAGATCTCTTCTTCTTTCTGCATCAGTCCCCAGTTGCTTTTGGAGAGAAGCGGTACTCACTGCAGTATTTCTTATAAATCGCATGCCCACTCCAATATTGTCTGGAAAATCTCCCTATGAAGTCCTTTTTTCTACCACCCCAATTACTCACTTCTTCGAGTGTTTGGTTGTGCATATTTTGTTCTGCTCCCAAAACAATCTCGCACTAAACTTAGTGCCCGATCTACCCTCTGTGTTTTTCTAGGCTACAGCACCACTCAAAAAGATTATCGTTGTTACGACCCTATGACTCAACATCTCTATGTCTCCAGGCATGTCGTCTTTCTTGAGTGTCTTCCTTACTATCAGTTTCCATCTGCCCTTACCTCTGTTTCCAAACAGGAATTAATATCCATTGAACCCTTTCCAGAAGAGCTTACATGTGATGAGTACATCTCTATTGTTCCTCCAGATCCCATACCTACTACAATTGACACCTCCTCCTCACCTCATCTTCTGGTATACTCCCGACGCAGACCACCAGAACCACCCGTCCCTCAACTTGTATCTTCTGCTTCTGTGGATTCTGATCCTGTTCCTCGCCGCTATCCACTTCATGATCGCCGCCTTGTACAAAGGTTAGGTTTCTCTAACACTTGTTTTTCAGCTTCTCACTGTACAACATTATCTTCCATACATTCTTATTCTGAGCCTCAATCTTATAAGGAAGCCTGTCAGGATCCTCAGTGGGTCACTGCTATGGAAGATGAACTCTCAACACTTGCCAAAACTTCTACATGGGAAATGGTACCTTGTCCTGTAGGTAAAAATGTGATTGGTTGTAAATGGGTATTCAAAATTAAAGCTCATTCTGACGGGACATTAGAATGGTACAAGGCACGCCTTGTGGCAAAAGGTTTTTCTCAGGAGTATTGTATTGATTACGAGAAAACCTTTGCCCCATTTGCTAAAATGACATCTCTCTGAACCTTGATTTCTGTTGTAGTTGCTCGACAATGGCCTCTGTGTCAAATGGATGTTTAAAATGCCTTTCTCAATGGCCACCTGACTGAGGAAGTTTATATGCGTCCTCCTTCTGGATTACTACTCTCCTGGACATGTTTGTCGTCTTCATCGATCCTTGTATAGTCTTAAATAGGCTCCTCGAGCCTGGTACGATCGCTTCCAAGGTGCTGTTACACAACTTTGTTTTCTTCCCAGTGCTCATGATTCTACCTTATTTCTCCTCCGCACAACTCATGGGCTTGTTATTATGCTTCTCTATGTGGATGATATGGTCATCACTGGATTTGATTCTATGGCTATTGCGCATGTCAAAAGACATTTGTTTGATACATTTGAGATGACTTACTTGGGTCACCTCCGATACTTTCTTGGGATTTAAGTTGCCTACTCTCCAAAAGGCTACTTCTTGTCTTAAGCAAAGTATGTCAATGAGATAATTCATCGAGCTCGTCTCACTGACTCCAAGACATCTGCTACACCGATTGAACTCCATGCTGAATTTTCTCCCACTGATGGAGAACCTTTAGATGATCCTACTCTTTATCGGGAACTCGTAGGCTGTTTGGTTTATCTGACAGTGACACATCCAGATCTGGCCTATGCAGTCCATATTGTGAGCAAGTTTATCTCTGCCCCTCGATCTACTCATTGGGTTGCTAAACTACGAATCCTGCGATATGTCTAAGGAATAATATTTCACGGTCTTCTTCTGTCTTCTACTTCTTTGCTGGAGCTGCGTGCTTATGATGATGCTGACTGGGCAGGAGATGTTATGGATCGCAAATCCACCTCGGGTGTGTGTGTTTTTCTTGGAGACTCGCTCATATCCTGTAGTAGCAAGAAACAATCTGTTATTTCTCGCTCCACTTCTGAGGCTGAATATCGAGCAATGGCTCAGGCCACTGCTGAGATTATTTGGCTTCGTTGGCTTCTATCTAATTTGGATGTCTCCCAGTCATCTCCTACACCTCTCTACTGTGACAACCGTAGCGCTATTCAGATTGCTCATAACACGGTCTTCCATGAGCGCACCAAACATATTGAAATAGACTGTCATCTAACACGCCATCATCTCCAACAAGGCACTATTTCTCTACCATTTGTGCCATCGACTCTACAGCTAGCTAACTTCTTCACGAAAACTCACACCACTACTCGTTTCCAGTTCTTATTAAACAAACTCTCAATGATCTCTATCCAATCATCGTGAGTTTGAGGGGGGGTGAGAATATTAGTTTGTATCTTATGTAATAGTACCGACATCACATGTTGTCGGAATAGAAACCGTGGGTCTCTCTCTGTCATGTCCCGTACCATTAAGATATCACAATGTGTCTTAAGTAATATGAAACGCAACTAATCTCAATCGAAACTTCCATATAATTGTCATTTCACACAAATTAAACAATATAGAATAACTTATTATAATAAAAGATTCTTCACCACTTGATTTCAAATACTTACATCCCACGAACTTACAAAATATCCCACTCAAACTCAATCACTCTCACCACTACTTAATATATGTTAACCATACATTATCATTACAAAGTGTTATTCTCAAGGTTATTACAATCCCCTACTCAACAACTGTAAGAATATAAAATTCCAACTCATGTCTAATTTTCCGAAACAAGCCTAATAGCCTGGACTTGTAGTGGACCGTACCGCCTATTGTCAATGTCCTATGTCTTGATTTACAAATAATAAAAGAAATACAAGAAATCTAGGAATTCGTTAGTTATAGGAAAAGTATATCGAATAATAGCAAACAAAGACCAGCAAGTATGAATGCAAGTGTCATACTAAATCTCATCTATTCAATTTCTCAATTGCTTTCATCAGTTATTAATCTTCCTTATTAAGGGCATCACTCGCCATTCAATGGTAACTCAATGATATTGTTCTGCCACACTAAGCTTACCGGAATCCAGTCATTCACGCCTCCATCTAGCAAATGTGTCCGCTTGCAATGAACGATAACGTTCAACAAACACAGTCTCGATGACCAGCAGTCTCAATTACCAGAATCTTTTATTATCATTTTATAGTCTAGATGACCATCTTCCTTTATTCCTTAGACTCAACGTCTACAATGATTTCATATGTTTTCCATGACCAAGGGATTCATATGGGAAAAACCTAATCATGCTTGTCTAAAGTTCAAATAAAGAATCTCATGAATAATAAAACATTGCGAAATCAACTGAACACCAAATAAGAATCAACTTGTTTAATAGTAAACAAGGTACAACATGAATATTCAAATATGCTTGTCCAATATCAATCAAAGAATAACTTGAACAACACATTCGCATAATTAAACGATATACAAAGGAGTAATTAACCAACTCACCGAACTAATTTACCAAATTAGCTTTGCTTTTCAGAAGCCTCGGGTGTGGTGGCTTCCTTCCCTGAAATCATTCTAAATCAATTAGAAACGATAATATTCATTTAAGTTCCAAACTTATTTCCCTTACTTTAGAATCACCTTAAACCTTAAGTTTTGTTTTTTATGTTTACATAACCTTTTTCCTTTGATCTTATAATGATCCTTAATCCCCTTAGGCACACTTAGGATTTATCCTTTTGAACTAGGTTTTCTTTCCCCCTAACCGGTAAGCGACCGGTACCGGACCGGTATACCGCCCGGTATACCGGCCAGCATCCCGGTTGATTTGGCCTCGGGAAAATTTTCCCAGCCAAAATATTTTAAGCTAACCAGTATGGAACCGGTGTGCCGGTTGGTATACCAGTCTGCAACTGGTTCGATCAGTTCTTACCGTTCTTGAATTTCTAGACCAGAAAACTTACGAGAAAACTCTAAAAATATGATTCAAGCTTCAATTTTCGCTGAAAACCTTCATATTACTAAACCTTTATCTCTTAGGAACAAAATAAACACAAAAACCCACTCCAAATCATGAGTTTGATCTTTAGCTTGCATCTAAAACTCATCTAAATATTAGAAATTAAGTTTTTAGAAATCACTTCCTCAAGTCTTGATTTCTACCCCTATTAAAACCTAGGAATTCAAGAAAACTTACCAATTTACCAATAGAAATCCCTTTGATGGTGATCTTCTTGAATTTCTACAAGAAGCAGGAAAAGCAAGCGCAAGCAAAGTTCTCGGTTCCTTCTGCGGTGAAGGTTCAATCGTAGGGAAAACGATTCATAAGATAAGATAAAAATCCTTCAACGGAATAAGAAACTTGAGAGGATCGACACACCTGAGAGAGGGATCCAGAATCTGAGGAAGCGACTAGCTAGACTGTAGATCTTCTGGACTAGTCTTCCCCTGGGAAATAGACTGTAATCGTCGCCGAGAATAAACATGTTGTGTCGGGTGCTAGAATCCTCTGAGGTCAATTAAACAGGCTGACAATCGGCAGAAGATGCTGAGCAAAGTTGTTGGCCTGAAGAGTGAGGCTGATCCGTAACATCAACTACAGAAGAATAAGATTCGACTTAATGAACAGGAGGAACTGTCTGGCCCCTTCGTTTGCGCCACTTGCTTGCCCCCGTTCGTAACTCCTTGTCTCTTCACTATTCTTTCTTAGATCTTTAACTTCGTTTATGCTTCTCCAAATTTTTTGGTACTCTGTCCTCCTATATTCAGGTTTTTGGTCTTTTTTTCATACAAATTATTAAATATTAAAATAAATATAAAAAATATTTGTATCTAAAATCAGGACAAATTCTAATTGCTCAAGTTGACTCTGTAAATATGAATTGGATTGTTTCGATCATAACGAATGGGGCGCATTTTGTAAGAAGCGATCAGTTATTGAGCTGTCTTTTGGGGAATAACAAGAACATCTCTGAATACTAAAAGTTCCATATCAGAAGCGGATTTTCAAGAAATTGCTCAAATTTTAGTAAGAGTTGTTTGTTTTCCGGGATAGTATCAATTGGTTGAAATACTTGAAGAAGAATGCTATTCTAGGGGAACAATACCCGTTGGTACCAAATTTAAAAGATTAATGCCTTTTTTAGACAACATAAAATTACTTTATTTTTTCTTTTACAGAAAGTGATTTTAAAATTCTAAATAATAATTTCCAATTTTCCAATAGATAATAATAATGGCTTGTATAATGTATTAAGTATTGACAGTCAATTTACAGTAGAAAAGAAGGTTTCGTCGGAACAACTTTTTCGGGGTACCTCATATCTCTTTTTCAAGGGAGTAAAATCGTAGGAAAATGAAAAAATGACAAGATATTGGAACATCAATTTGGAAGAGATGATGTAGGCAAGAGTTCATTTAGGTCATAATATTAAACAATGGAACTCTAAAATGGCACTTTATATCTTGGAAAAGCATAAAGATAAGCATATTACAAATCTTATCAAAACTGCATGTTTTTTATCAAAAGCTTGTGATTTGATTTTTGATGCAGCAAGTAGGGGAAACCAATTTTTAATTGTTGGTACAAAAAAAGAAGTCGCTGATTTAGTAGCACGAGCTACAATAAAGGTTCGATGTCATTATGTTAATAAAAATGGCTTGGCAGTATGTAAACAAATTGGTCCACTACCAAAAAGAGACTTCATAAGCTCAGAGACTTTAAAATAAAACAAAAAATGGGTAGACTAAAACATCTTACAAAAAGAGATGTCATTAGGTTGAAAAAATAATTAGCTCACTTGCAGGCATACTTGCGTGGAATTAAATATATGACGAGATTACCCGATATTGTAATCATTCTTGATCAGCATAAAGAATATATTGCACTTCTAGAATGTATTACTTTGGGAATTTCAATAATTTGTTTAATC
>NMUG010003601.1:0-14629 GCA_002855965.1 Monotropa hypopitys
AGTGAAGAGTACAGATCTGCGTCTTTAAGATCCGCAGCCTATAAAATCTATGACTAATCCATGCTTCACTTACATTCTTAATATTATGCAAAGAATGAAAAGCGCGATTTGGACTTCACAATCCTGTTTAAAGGCTTCCACAGCCATGCTTAGGGTACAATGTTCTTCATATTTTTACAAGGTCCACACTACCAATATGATTGTTGTTTTGTTATATTTTAGTAACCATGAATATTTCGGAAGATTTGCGGGACAGAAAATAAGGAATAACCGATGGGTCAATTTAGACTATATCTCATTGTACAGATCAAACAGCTTATTTAATTTAGAACATATCAAACAGCTTCCTACTTAAAAAATTTAGTATTCGGCTTTCAGTACTTAATTTATAGTTTTCAGTTTTATCAAACATGCCCTTGGAGTACAACATCCTTGGAAAAGCAAGTGTTTCCTAAGATGATAGTGTTCTTGGACATCCATGTTAGACGAAAACACTGATATGGAACCTAGTGCAAAGAGAAGAATCTTGCCTAAATGGTATTATAAATTCAAAAAGAGAGAGAACTTGATAATCACTACGACATTGTTCAATGACAAGAAACTTGTGGAAAACATCATATGTTTCTAAATTACTATCGATGGACTTAAGTCACTGCTTTGTCTTATTTGGCCTCTCATCAAGTTATATCAGCATTTGAAGTAAAGGATATTGATGTTTCCAGAGACATGCCCAAAACCAAACAGTGCAGAAAGGGTAAATGTTATGCATCACTTCTCATCATTTGAAAGGAGAGGAACAGAGATGCATTGGACAATTAAGATACCAGTTCAACCGATCAAGCATGTGTCCGTTGTTCTTTTTCTTAATACATTGGTGTGACAGCTACAACAAAACTCACAAACAAATATATGAAGACGGGTTCTCCAAAGGCTGCCTGATGTCTACAGAATATATACCTCACAAAAGCAGAGAAGCCACAAGGATATGGAGGTCAAATCCCTGTTCGAAATATCTGGGGAACAAATCTTCCATAGATCTTAAGTTGGTTTAACTGGACTGAATAGAGGATATGGTGATCGGGCCACTTGGGGAAGTTACAACAAGTTGTTTGTCCAGATGTCATTGCGATATACATCCCTTAAAACCCACATCCCACATGCACAAGATTGAAACACTTATGAATTAATGACTGTATTTCTCACTTCCAAAATAACAATAGGTGTATTTCTTGTCCATTTGTCTTCCAAACTAAAAAAAGGCAAAACGAGCAAACATCTCCCAAACCAGTCAACCACATCATCGCAGACCAAAATAGTGATTTTTCGCCAATCTACAGATTGTGCAAACCCAGGGTATGAGCAGCATGAGGGCGTTAAAGATAATCGGGGCATCAGCTCATTACAAAAAGGCACAACCTGAGAGCTCAAAGGAAGCCTATTGTCCAGTTATTCCAAAGCCCTTTATATGAATCATTAGCCATTAAGTAAGAAATATATGCAAGAAAGAAAGGAGGTGAGTAGGAGGAGATTGATAACTTAGAGTGACTGAGTACAGTTGTATAAAAAAACAAATTTTACTAACTTTTCTTTTTTAGTAACATATCAACTAATAACCTATCAGAGAAGTTGGACAATTTGAGTATATATATCAGAAGTATCTCTGTACAGGAAAAAATTGCACGTGACTATAATTATTTGTTGTCGGACAAGGACAATGACTCGTGGTAAGACCGTTGAGGTTAGGAAGTCACTTAGTTGAACTAAAAAGACAGATATTGGGAGGCTCATTACTTCAATCGAGATAATGAGTCGATGCTACTGCTCGTGCTTGAAAGGACAGACAAAATGATTACAAATAGCCAGCATGGGCGGTCGACTCAGAGAAATGTCAGCATCTTTCCTGCTCATTCTAGGGCTCCACATAGGAATTCTAATTTTGTCAATGCTTTGTGTAATCTGCTCCAGATCAGAAAACTGAAAGAAATACTTTCTTAATAAATGAATAGGAGTTACCAGTCTACAGGCTTCTTTCTTCCCATTTTCATCACCATTTTCATAAACGTGCTTCAGAGCTGCAGGTAGAACTTTCCAAAATTCATTGACAAACTCACTGCCATTTCGCCTACTATTTTGCAGAATATCATTGGCCAAATATAGGAAAGAAACACGCTGCTCTCGCTGAGCGGTACAGAATGCTTTGTCCCAGGTTTCAACAATCTGTCTAGCTTTCTTCCTATGAGAAATGCACAAAAGGGATAATGCTAACAACTGTTAAGGGAAATCATACCATACTATAACCATCCCAGAAACATAAAAGAGAACCCCAAATGCAGAAAAAGAAATCAGCTAAGCAACAATCTTTCGCAATATCTTCGCTGCGCTACCCCAACTAAAACTATTACTAAGAAGGAATAGTTACTGAAAACTTCTTTTTACAAACCAAACCAAACCACAAAGAGCCTTAAGTCTCAGTCAATTGGGGTCAACTGCAAGAATCCGTTTTCTCCAATGAGCTATGTCGAGGAACCACTTGTTTTCACAAGCAGATTAAGGGCGAGATATTCTAGTTATCCCTAAGCTTGCAGTAAGGTGCTGCAGGTGTCAAAAACATATTCTGTTGTTATGGTAAATATTTTTACAAAATGCGGCATTTGTGGTGAGAGGGAAACTTGCCATAACCCATTCACAATTAAACTGAAACTTATAAAAAAAAGAATAGATAACATTCGTGTATTAACCAAATCAATCTGAATCCTTGGAACATATCATTCCATGCATGCCACTAAAACAAACAGTTCATAGAATAGAAGCATGTACAAATCCAGCACAAAGTACAAGGAAACAATATGGTACATCCAAATAATAACCCATTAACAAAATTGTACTTGTAAGAATAAATAAAGTGGTGATGAGGTTCATTATAGTTTAGAAGGTGAAATTAAAAAACAGATGTATCACGTACATTTAGAAGATCTCAAAGATGATATAAAAACAGCTATCAATTTGATTTTTCCGTCACATTTTTAAAATAAATCTCCAATCTTCTAGCCTAAACATGAGTCTGAGTTGACAAGACTACGAGCAAGGACAGCCCAGCTATTGCAGCCAGCAGAAAATCCAACCCAAAGAGAAAAGTGTCACAAACAAGGCTGAAAAGCCAGAACAGGATGCTGATGAATCAAAACATCTTGTTGGAATGCTACAGTAGAAAGAAAGAAAGCTCAAGGAGAACAGTTTCAGACAAGTACCCAGAAAATTCCTTAAAGCATCATTTGTCCGTGCTTAGAGCCTTATCGGTGAATCCAACTTACAACTTTTGAATTTGGGGCTCACTATAGTAGGAGAGTGATCCCCCATATTTGTCCTACTTATATATCCTCACTTCATTATGGCATAAGATGTGATTCAGCAATTCAGAACAAACACATGTCACACGCTGACCAATGCTGCTGAAGAAACATGTATCATCAAGAGTCAAACTTCTAAGTGTTCCAAAAGAAACAGAATCTCCTTTTCTTCAACATAAGACTGTCTACGTGGAACATGCTTTTCTGGTGTTTCCATGAATCCCCTACAATGCCTCTTTATCGTAAGAACATAGGCATCCAAGTCACCCAACAAACGCCACCTTATAACACAGAAATCAGTACTAAGCTTTACTTTGACACAAGCCTGCCTGGTTTTTTTATAAAAGAAGGTGCAAGGGAACACCACCCACCCAAGTACAGAAAAGAACTCATTGAGATCTACAAGGCCAGCCTTTTGGCAGCACTCCCAGAAACTAAACAAAAAAATTATACACTGTTACCTGCATATGAATGGAACTAATACATTGTCACTAATCAACCAACCATTAATCTTTCCTGAGGTTGCACCAAGCGGGTTTACTTTCATGAAAATGAGCAGTTGACCATAATGAAACAGAAGAGGGGGACAATGTAATATTCATTTCAAGATATTACCAACAAGAAAATGAAAGCCTAGCTCAGTGATGCAAGTTGAGACAAGTCCCCAGGAACCTGAATTGAACTGAGTTCATTGGTACAAATGGTAGCAGCAGAAGCTGGAAACATCTAAAGCACGACAACGAAGAGGCACACAAGGAATATACAATGCAAGTAGAATCAATGTACATTCAGATTGAATATTAGCTTAGCATGCAAAGTTCTTTAACATACAAATAGAAGCATGTCCCAGTTAGCCAGGCTCCATAGAATCAAATGTCAACACCATAGAATTTGGTAAATAGTTATATCATATATTTCATATTAAAATTCCTGTTGTGCAACACCAGTATGATACATATATATACCCTCACATTGCTGATGGCTCGTTTTTTTCCTAAAAAAAGATACATTCAATACTTTGCTGTGAACGGTTCAGTTTAAACAACTTCTCAGCAAATATCTGTCCGTCAAAAACGCGGTCGCTCATTCTGCTGTTCAAGAAATTCTAACATTTAAAGTCCCTGCAACAATGACAAAGCAGTCAGTATGAAGTTACAAAGGAAGTTCAGGAATTCAACAGTGAATAAAGGAAGAAACAAAACCATAATTCATAGTAATAGGGATCAGTTTAAGAGCCAAAGAATAAGCCAACACAATCCAACATTCAGGGGGGGAAACAATTGCACTTCCAATGGAACTTATTTTTTAGTGGTATGGTTAAAGAACTATTCTACAGTAGTTACGGTACTGTCTCATAATATCTAAATTATATATTAGTAAAGATGTCTGTATGTGTAGTATTGTGGATTTGTGTAATGTGAAAATGGGCCCCATCTCGTTCAAACATGGCTGTTTCTCTACATTTTCACAAACTTATTTTAAACATGGCTGTTTCTCTACATTTGCACAAACTACAAATCAACATTCAATGAAACCGATTTTCCAAAAGGAATTTGAAAAGATAGAATGGTGCCCAATATCAGGTTTTCAATTCCCAACATCAAACACACTAGGTGTTACTTTCTTGTGGTAAAGCATTGTGGAGGATGTAACATAAAGAATACAAGCCGGATGGATAAAATGGCAAAGTGTCTGGGGAACATCGTGCAACCGTAGGATACCGAATAAGTTGAAGAAAAAATTCTAATGTACTGCTATACGGTCAGGCATGTTATATGGCACGGAATGCTATGCCACTAAAAAACAACATTCAAGTAAGATGTGTGTAGCCGAAATGAGAATGTTAAGGTGGATGTGCGGTAAGACTCTACGAGATAGAGTTAGAAACGAAAATATTCGTAGAATGTTAGGTGTAGCACTGATAGAAGACAAGTTGAGTAAAAATAGATTAATTGGGGTTTGAATATGTCTGTCGTAGATAGAATGATGCGGTAGTTAGGAGAAGTGACCTTATTTCGGTAGATGATATCACTAAGGGGAAGAGAAGGCCAAAAATGACTTTAGAAGCAATAGTCAAAAGGGGCCTAAGTTTCTTTAATGTCACAAAACACGATACTCTTGACAAAACTCTATGAAACAAACAGATTCATGTAACCGACCCCAATTGATTGGGTCTAAAGACTCCATTTGGTTTGGTTTCACTAGAAGTAGGTTGGCCTACAACAAGGTTTTGCAGATTTTTGTAGATTCCACAAAGGTCTTCCATACATGTTCAACCCGGGTCTTACTTCAAATTACCCTTGAAAGTTGTTGGATGCATCCTGAAATCAATGTTCTAAAAGTCGCTAGGTACTAAGAAAGCATAAGGACGTCTAGCGCCTAGCATAATTAGTCACGGACTAGACAATGCCTAGAGATTAGTCAATTTTTTCTATTATTTTAAAATTTATTCTCCACTCCGCCAAAATTTGAGTAAAACATATACCCATTATACCCACACTATACCCCAAAAATATCTAACATGTCAAGAAATTGGGACGTTTGCAATTTCTAGGGTTTCATGCATAAAAATGGTATATGATGTTCAATAGATAAATAAATTCATAAGCCCTAAGTCAAAAATAAATTTGGTCAACTCTCTAGATCACGAAATTTCAGATTTACTTGGGGACCCTAAGTCAAAACAAATTTATGAAATCAAATGTCCAAAACTAGTTCAATCCACAAGATTTTCAGAGAATATGAACATCTACCACCATAAATAACATAGACAGAAAATACTACCTTAAATGATAAAATCCCGACACCCTAGAAGAGGGTTCTTCACAAGTGATAATGAAATCCGGGTATTTAGGAAGAGCACGGAGCGATCTATCTTGGTAATGAAGACACAAATCTCGGATTCTTGATGATTTTAGAGGTAGAGAAGAGAGAAGGGAGTACGAAAAATGCATAATGTAGAGAGAGATAAGAACTCAGTTTAGGGGGTTTTAAAGAGAGAAAGTCGTAATAGAAATGAGAGAAGTGAGTTTAGAACTTCACTTAAATGACCTGTCAAAAATTCTGACAGAAGACCAAAGTACCGGCACGCAAAGTACCTCTACCGATACACACTCTGACAAAGGCAAATCCGGAAGTGAACAGACTCAATTCGTACCGATACATAATAACACGGTAGCAGTACAACCACTATCAAGGCCATACCAAGAATGATCAACAACACTTTGTACCGGTACGGGACCATTCCCCATCGGTACCAAAGTGTTTTGGACCAAATTTTCATTCCAAGGGAAGGGACATCCAACACTATTTCTAACCCTTTGGGCCCAACCAAGTCACTTTCAAACCATCAGAACCCTCGAATATGACCTGGAATCAACCTTTCTCATCTAAATGTCACTTTCCCACACAACATACAACGAAATTGGAAATAAATATCATAAAAACATTCCGGAAAAAAATATTAGAAAAAATCTGGTTGTGACACTTCCAAAGTCCCATCCATAAGGGGTCCAAACCTCCCGCGAGTACCAATCTGTCTCATGCCTAGCACACACCACCTTCCTCCACCACCTATCCTTTTCGCACGCAAATCTCCACAAACACTTTACTAGAAGACCATGATTGAAAATCGCCAACCTCGTCATCCCCAGACCCCTTTCCTTGAAAGAAAGGTAAATTGTACTCCAATCAACAAGGTGATACTTAGACTTCTACTCCACACCAGCCCAAAGAAAATCTCTTTGCATCTTCTCCAACCTCTCGGCCACTAGCACTAGGATAGTAAATAAAGACGTGAAATACGTGGAATAACACTGGGATAGTAAATAAAGACGTGAAATATGTGGGCAATCTTGACAAAGTGCTCTCAATGAGTCATCTACGCTCCTTTCGACAAATAATGTTGTTTCCGTCCTACAAGCCTCTTTTAAAATCTTGCAACCAACGAGTACCAAGCTATTGTAGACTTGAATGAAGCACCAAACAGAATGCCGAAGTAAGATGAAGAAAAATAACCAAACTTGCAACCTAAGATCTCTTCTAACATCTCTACATCCACCACCTCCCCCATTGGAATAATCTATGACTTTTCGACATTAACCTTAAGCCTAGACACAGCCTCAAAACACATCAAAATTCCTCTAAAATAGCCTGAGTCGCGTCGGCACCACAAAAAACAACAATATCGTCTGCATGCAACAAATGAGAGACCACGACCTCAGTCTCGTTCTACCAACCTGAAGTCATCCAAAAAAAGGTGTGATCCTGCTCAAGACTTCGTGAGCAATATAAACAGAAGAAGGCATAAAAGATCCCCTTGCCTAAGCCCCATGGATGAGTGGAAGAACGCGGCTAAAGAACCATTCACCAATACCGATAATCTAACTGTAAAGATAAAAAAACTGCAAAAATGACTAATTTGTACCTAAAACCCACGAGTCTGCAAAATATTATTCGGACCATTACCCGATAGCCTAATCCTATGGCGATAAGTGGTGATCTAAAACGGTAACAAAACTTTGGCTTATGTAAAGTGAGATAGAACACAAATTACATTGCGCTCAAAGTTTCCATCTGACGTGTAATTGGGAAATACAGTGTATGGACAATTATCTTATCTCTCGAGCACAGGTTTAGGTTCGGCCCCAATGGAAAAAATGCGACGTTTTGTTCGATTACGGCACTTGCGTTTTCATGTCTGGAACCCGTCGGCCGAATCGGGCGGGCCCCTGTTATAAAATAAAAATAACATCCAAACATGAAAAAAAATCGCAAAAAATAGAAACGATATATAAGAAGAATCAATATACATAACGTTTATTCTGCCAAGGCACACTTCCTCACATCCTGAACGGAACATAGGTCCAAAATGATGCACCTACGTCAGAGGAGACGCTATCATATAAGGCATGGGGTTAGCTAACCCTGGGGGAAAAATACGGCAACTACATTTTTACTATTTGTCCAATACTTGACACCATTAGAGTGGGATGTGATCCCAACCCATGAAAGTAACACACAATAGTATTCCCCTACAAAAGCCTGACACTTTGGTCTCTCTCCCCGTCTTTTCCGCACTCTCTTTCTCTTTCTTCCAAATAGCCACTCTATTATACCCTGTCTCTCACACTCAAGAAACTATGGTAAGTACCCTCTAAGCTTCAAACATGTAGTGGTTTAGAATTCCATTTGTCTAGAAGCAAGGGTTTAAGGTTTTCAAATTTGGAAAATTATGATGGGGAAGTACATATATAAATTGATGGAATATACATACTCTGGAAGTTGTAAGAAATTAGCTCGTATCCTCTTTCTTATAAACTTTTGTACATATTTCAAATTTGGGATTGTGGACACAGCTGTAAATTGACAGCATATACAAATACCTATATGTACATGATTCAAAATTTGTTTTTGATGGAAAAATATAATTTTTTTATTAATGTAGTGTTATTTCCCTATAGAAAAATTGCAATTTGAAAATGTGAATGACCCCCATCTGTAATAATTCTTGGAGTCGCCACTGGTGTGGGCACCTATGTCCTCGTTAATAAACCCACTACTTTTGAATAGCAGCTAGAAAGAGCTAATCTGCAAACGATCCTATCCAAGAACATCTAATATTCCTTCTAAGAGAACATTGACATCAGCATAAAACAACTGGGATGATGAACATAAAAATATTATTGGAGTACACCACCATGGAAACATCATTAAACAGGAATGGAACTGGAATGGAGCAAGTAAAGTAAATAAGGGAGGAACTAAACACACATGTTCACAAATCACAAGCGGTATTGCTCTAAACTGGAATGGGAAATGGGAAATGGATTAGGTATACAAACAAGTAAAGTAGATAAGAAAGACGTAGTTACCCACAAGGGGCATACCCCGGATAGGTGAAGGAGCTCCGAACGGTAACAGGATGCTCCGCGAGGGGTTTCGTAGGCCAGTCGATGAAACCTTTTGCACGACAGAGAAAACCCCTAGTATCGAACTAACAGAGAGCCAGCGGATGAGAGAGGAGGGGAGGGGAGGGTACAATACAACCCAATACGGCTGTAGTAAACAAAATTTCTTTTTTTAATTAAAATAACTTCTAAATACAATCCATAAAATTGAACCAACTTATCATGTTACAACTAATCATCTTTTAACTCCTGAAAATAAACCGATTACTTTTGCTCTTATCGCTACTGGTTAGAAGGCTCTCTGATTACTAAGTTAGTCCTTTATCGAGAGAAAACTCTCTAAAAATATAAAGTCGGAGTCCGAGGACAAAATAGCATGTACCTCTTTTAGGTGGTTGAACTCCTGCTTAAATACTGATCTTTCAGATTACCAGCTCTCGCTGGTAATCGAGAGTTACATGAAACTTCTCGTCCTCTTTTCCTTAATTCTGTTATAGTCTGACAGATGTCTGGTCAAATTTCTCGACAGAAGGAAATGTGGCGCGTCTTTTACTATTCTTTGAACTCTAAATACTTTTTTCGGTAACGGTGACCTGACACGGGTGCTATTCACCGTCCACCGGCTGATCGACACATGTACACGTTGTCGGTCACCTCTCCCGCACTGAGTAACTGAGTGCCGCACTGAGGGATGACAGTCACACAAGGCCAACTTAATCCGTAGGGTGGGCACTACTTGCGCACGTGTCCAGTTGTATCACATATGATCTAGCATGCATCGTACTGCATAACCGATCTCCACATCGCAAGGATGTTAGTCACATTGGATCACCCTGATCCGCGTAGTAGAGTATAGTGGGCGGGACATGTGGCTAACTGTATCTGTCATGATCCGTCACATGCATCCATGAACAGCTAACTGTCTTACCACTAGGATGTTAGCCACACAGGACTAACCTAATCCATAGTACAAATAGTCGTTGGATACGTGACCAGTTGTATAAATCGAGATCTAGCAACTACCGTCTTGAGTAACTGGTCATCGCACTGGCTGGATGTCACGTCACATAAGGCTGACCTAATCCGCAGTGCGTTTTTGCTGATGGCGCGACTTTCTGTATTAGTAAATGGATGACGAGTTCCGTGCTGCCAACTAATGTCCAGGGAAATATGGATTTGCCTTTACACGTGGAAGATTTGAATTTACCATACCACAATTGCCCCTCCCCTCCCAGCTTTGGCTACTTCAGCCGCACAACCAGAGTGGACAAAGCTAACATACAACCAATACGTCGTCGTTCCATTAATCGATAAAGCTCACAATCGTTTTGAGAGGCGTCTTATAAATGCGCATTTAATGCGATGGGACTCGGAGCATGTCTTTTGATGGGGAACGTGCCCTTTGATAGCGACTTCCCACGCGTGCTGCCCCTTCAATATAAACGTTGGCGTCTCTTCAAAATTGTTGTCGCCCATTCTTCTTTCGAATCCTTTCACGCGAACGAGAGCTCTTGCAAATCCTAATTCCTTTTCGATCTTCTGATTCCTTGTGTAAGTATTTTCTCCTTATAGGAATGGGTTCCTTTCGATTCTTGGTCAACACCCTTGAGAAGATTGAACGCTTCTGACACGATTATAGAATTCTTGAGGATGTTGCGATCAGCTTGGCTTTTGAGGGATACTTTTGGAGTTCTGCTGATAACAACACCCTCCACATCCCGGTAATCCAGATTTGTTGAGGCTGGAGTGCGATTTTTCTTCACCCCTTCTGAGGCATTTTCTTTGCTATCTGAACTTGACTCTGATGCAAGTGGCGACTAACACAGTCCGGACTGTGATATGCATTGATGCCTTGAATCTGATAACTGAATCTCGGATTGGCATTTTGGAACTGTTGTACCACTACATCAGCAACCATACTCGGGGTGGTGTATGGTATTTGAAGGTCCGGGTAAACTGGGGCATGCTGGTCCAGTGGCTCCCGGACACCACAAGAGGTGACAATGATGATTTCCTAATCATGACAGAAAATTGGGAGTTCACTTCTAGATTTAAGAGGGAAACCCCAATCTTCTGTGCAGACGGGGAGGGGGGCCTTGTCAGTAACTTTCCTTGCTTTTTGTTCAATCTTTTCTTTTTGCTGTTGGTGGGTTCTAACTGAATCTTCTTTCTTCTTTGTTGTTGCAGATACTCACGTCAACATGAACTCTCTTCACAAAAAATTTGTGAAGACCGAAGAAATCTCCAAAGTAATTAGTTTTGTCCTTCTGTCTAGGAAGCTGATAGATAGATATGTCAAGAAGTTACTAGGGGTACGTGTTTCACTACCGTGGTTACCATTGTGCAAGACGTCCTGTGGTTGATATAGACGTAGCTCCCGTTGAAATTATCATCCCTTTCGGAGTCCCCATCACATATCAAAGGGTGACAATTGTTGAGCCTCCCATCATTGATGTTGAAGAAGACATTATGCAAGAGGTAGACCAATGGGCGACCCCATCTTCCCTAGTGACGTCGAGGTTTTTGGGACATCATCCCATGACCCACGAAGATCCTCTCGAAAATTCTCCGCATTGCAGTCCTGGGACGATGACTTGGACGACGACATGACTGGCTGGAACTTTGCTCATATGTATGTTGTGGGCCCCAAAAGAGCGGCCATGTCTCATAAGAAGGTTGCCCCTCTTCTCTTGTCTACTTCTGCTGTTGATGTCGCACTGCTGCCGCCTATCCCTGTAGTACCTGTTAATCAGGTCCCACGTCTTCCTGCTCATGCTCATAGGTCGGTCGGTCCGTCTCTCTGTGCTCTCTTGAGGTCCAAGGAGTTGACGGATCCATCTGAGGAGATGCGAGTCCTGAAGAGGCTATGGAGGGGTGAGTTCACCCAATAAGTCAGAGGGAAGCGGCTGAAGGGGAAGCTGTTCAAGAGAAAGCTGCTGAAGTCGATGACGTATGGTCCCTTGTCCTTATGAAAGACGATGGGACCCTGGTCAATAAAACTGACCGACTTCTAGATTCATCTACTTCCTTTGGGTTGGTCCGGGTCGTGATGCTTCCCAGGTATATTGCGGATGAGGCCCACACCAATTCAATGGGGCTGGCCACAAAAGTCTTCTCATACTCCTTGAAGGTACTGAGTCTTCTTACTTGTGTCTTTTTCTTAACTTCGATTTTCTTTATTGATGCTAACTTTTCTTCCCTTCCGTTAACAGGTCGTGTAGTGCGCGGGCGAGCTCTCTGATAGGTACACCCGCCTCCAGCTTGACAACACCCTAGAGATGGACTGTGCAAACAAGGTAATTGCTTCATCCAAGAGGATTGAATAAAAGCTCTTTCTCATGGCCAAGAGGTATGAGGATGCTTCTGCCACACTCACTGCTGAAAAAGAGAAAGCCGAGAAGTTAGAGGCAAATCTGGTGTAGGCCGAGAAGAAGATCCAAGTCGCACTAGACAAGCTAAAGAAGGATGCCATGGGTGAGATGGAGCAGAGGACCAATGCCTTTGAAGCCGAGAAGTCTGCCATGGTGGACAAATACAAGGTCAAGACTCATGAGCTCGAGCATGTCCGTGCTGAGGTACTGAATGAAAGCAAAGGAGACACTCGCACAGGCGTATGACAAGGATTGCGAGGTAACTACTGCAGACTACACCACCCAATTTTTCAAGCACTTGCCTCAATTGAAGGATCTCATCTTCGCGGAGATGTAGCATGTCACAATGGATGCTTGTGGCGTGGCAGAGGGTTCTCCTCTACAAAAGGAGGTTCTCATTGCCAAGAAAAGCCTCATTCGTGGAGCCAGTCTCCCTCATGATCGAAGATATAGGTCCTAATGCTTCAATTGGGACTACAACTACAACTGATCTTCCCCCTGAGCTCCCGACCTATGTCGCTCCCACCCAGCCACCTCACAACATGGCTGCTGTTGATACTTTTGTTGTCGGCGTTCAAGGCTCTGAGTAGATAGAAGTTGTCAACGTTTAGGTAGACTTTTCTATTTCTTCTCTCTTTTTTTCTTGTCTACTTTTTCTGTTTCTGCACTTGTACTCTTTTTCTTTCACTACTGGTTGTACGAACACCTTTGCCTTCAATGTATTATCTTTCTTTTGCTAATGGTTGTAGTGTACATTTACTTTTCTTTGCTTTTTCTTTTCTGTAATGTTGACTTTTTCTACAAACAAAGATGTCCTTGGAACACTTGTTCCCTTAAGGATAACTTTCCATGTTTGAGCCGCACTGTAGCTACTAGATTTCTTATCATGTTTTAAGCCTTGGATCATCTTGGGGTTTCACATCGCCTAAAGATAACTTCATCGGCTAAGGACCTACATGACCCTTGGGTTTCTCACTCATTTTAAACCTTTAGGGTATCTTGGGACATCTGTGCTCTTTTAAGATGACTTCATCGGCTAAGGACATGTGCGGTCCTTGGGTTTCTCACCCATTTTAAGCTTTAGGGCATCTTGGGACATCTTTCCCCTTTAAGATGACTTCATTGGCTAAGGACTTGCGTGACCCTTGGGTTTCTCGCCCATTTTGAACCTAGGCCTTCTTGGGACTTCTCATCCTTTAAAGATGGCTTTGGGTTCGGGACCAGTGCGGCCCATAGGCTTCCCGTCTTTTTTCAAGATCAATTTCTTGGGATTTCTGGTCCCTTATAAGGTTCTGACCTCGGGAACAATGATCTTGGGCCTTCTTAACCCATTCCAAGTATTCTCTTCTTGGGACCATTGGCTTGCCTAGTTTCGAGATCAATTCCTTGGGATTTCTGGTCCTTTATAAGGTTCTCATCTCAGGAATAATAATCATGTACCTTCTTAACCCATTCCAAGTATTCTCTACTTGGAACCATTTGCCCGTCTGATTTTGAGATCAACATCTTGGGATTTCTGGTCCCCTATAAAATTCTGATCTCGCAATGATCACGGGCCTTCTCAAACCATTCCAAGTATTCTCTACTTGAGACCATTTCCCCTAGTGAGGAAGTGGAGGTTTTCTGGGCATCTGCTTCCTTACTCATTGCTTGTTGCCGAACAGTCAAGAGTCTAGATCGAGAAAAAAAGAAATTATATTGAGTGATAGCTTATTGATACAACATGGCTGATTACAATTTTATTGAAAAAAACTTCTTGAGATTGGAGACATTCCAAGTGTGTAGGATCT
The DNA here is from genome assembly GCA_002855965.1 of Monotropa hypopitys. Classification (NCBI taxonomy): domain Eukaryota; kingdom Viridiplantae; phylum Streptophyta; class Magnoliopsida; order Ericales; family Ericaceae; genus Monotropa; species Monotropa hypopitys. The sequence goes on from NMUG010003601.1 coordinate 14,418, forward strand.
TGATTCCATCCAGGTCTATTAGTCTGTAAGCCCATTGGCATGCCCTCCCAATCACTTTGTATGGACCTTCCCAATTTGGCTCGAGCTTTCCATCTGCGGGATCCTTTGTGTTGACAAGGACCTTCCTTAGGACCAAGTCACCAACTCCGAATTCCCTTGGGTGAACTTTTCTATTCTGAAATTTTGTTAGTATTTCTTGATAGGAGGCCAGC
>NMUG010003602.1:0-14628 GCA_002855965.1 Monotropa hypopitys
AATTTTAGAAAAAGGAAAAGGAAAGGAATTTTAAAAAGTATTTTTTTACTTCAAAAGACTTTGGAAAGAATACATACATTAAAAAGCATGATTTTAGAAGAATATGTTCTTTTGAGAAAGTTGAAAAGATGGAAAGATCGATAAGATTTGGAAATGGAAGAAAAATGTGTTTTTGACTTGAAAAGCATTTTGTCAGATAATATTAAATTATTAAAGCCTTGAAACCTACCTCGGGGTTTATGTCGAGGAGTTGTGATGGCCTAATAAGGCAAGTGGATCCATTATTATATATATATGTACCTTACCGTTGGAAGGTGGAGCGGCTCCCAGGAATCATTACCTGAGTACTTATCGGGGATGACATATTTGGGTAACAGATATGGAAATAACACTGGTCAGCGGATTTGAATGACCATTGGCTATAGTAATACTTATATATATATGGAAAGAGAATTAAGAAGATAAAAGATCCCTATTTGATCTTGTGACGAAATGTGATTTTGGATCATATTTTAGATCCATATGAAAAGAAGAGAAACAAAAAGTTGTCTTGTTCATATAATTGAAGAATAAGAGAAATGATTTACTAAAAAGAAAGTAAAGAAGAAAGAAGAAAGAAATGATTTTTCTTAAAGAATTTTGAAAGAAAAGATAGTACTTTGATACAAAGAGATTTGTCACTTACAACTTATTTGTTCTATTCTTATATATTCACCACGCCGTCGTGCTGACGTGTTTTTACACGATATATGTGATCGTTGATAGAGTTGTCCACCTTCAAGCTGCAGGATTGAGTTTTGGGAGTTTCTACTTTACCTTTGCAGTAGGTATTTCAGCAGTTTCAGTCTTTTTCTTCGTAGTATGTAGTAGGATGCTTTATGTACTTTCAGTTTCTTTTGGGCCCGGGTCTTGTTTATACCCTGTTAGTTGAGCCCTATGGATCTATCTCTATTGTATGTTTGATGATGTAAGCAGTTCCAACTTTTATATATCAAATGTTTGTTTAGATGTAATCTGTTCTTATTATATTGCCACATCTCTAATTTAATGATTACCTTGATAATTATTGGGTTGGGCCGTGACAATGTTTTTGGTAGCAGAGCAGCAAGGCCATCGGATATGTTGGGTCGTGACTATTATATGTTATAACTGCTGGCAGCAAGGCCGTCAGATTACTCTATCACGACCCAACCCTAATCGGGGTCCGTGACCGGCCAACGAGTGTAAATTCCATTAATAAAGCCAGTGTGTGTAAATTCCATTAATGATCTCCAAAATAATACATCAAAAGGAGGCTTATAAACTGCCTCTACAACAGGGATACATCAAAGAGAGTCAACAATAAAACGAGAATGCAATAAAAGGCTAAGCTCCAAGCTAATCCTCATCCGTACCTGAAAAAGGTTTTAGAAAAACGCATAAGCTAAAAGCTAGAGTGAATCATAATATATCAAGGCTACAAGTTTCCATGGATAACAATATGTTATCGAAATCATCTTTCCTTCCTTTTGAACATAATATGTGGGACTTAATAGCCCAAAAACCTGTATCTGTATGTGTATTTCCAAGCCAAGCCTATGGCCTTCTCAACATCATTCAGCACATAGCTTGTTTTTGTTCGCATGTTCATTTCCATGTTCATTTGATATTCTGACATGATTTTTATCATACTGCTATTCACGGTTACTAGTAATCCCTGGGGAGCTACCCCAGATAGTATAAAATGCAGAGTCGTGATATCACTGTGATCAATCTGGCTATTGATCCCTTATTTCCCCCTACTCGTCGGTTTCTGACTCCGCCCTCGGCGGCGAGCTACCGTGTCACCGTTCATGCTGTTCAATCATAAAATCGTTTCTGTTTGCCAATCCATGGTAGAAGAAAAGAGTACATGTTATTTTCTTTTGTAAAGAGACAACATAATAGAGTGAATGTTCAATAGCATGAAAATACATTCTTAAATGATTAGCATGTTTAAAAAGTTGTACGAGTAAACAAGGTATACAGTGATTCTCCTTAAATCTTGGAATGAGCTCCCACTAACTTTAAATCCTCAAATCTGCCAAAAGATTATCTAGAAGTATCATTTACGAGCTCTAAAATAATTTATCTTTATTTAATACTGTTCTGCCGAGCTGAGCTAGTCTTGGCCGAACTGCCATTGGTTGGCAAGCTCTTGTCCGAAACCTTCTGGCCGAACAAGTCTTCTGTCCGGAGGACAGTGGCCGACTGGCCTAGCTCGGGAAATTAAACAATGGTTGGTCTGAGGTTATCCTGGGCCGAAGAGCCAACTGTCGAGCTAAGAGTTCTGACCTTAAACATTTTCATTTGATTTGCCGAACAGCCGAGTAGAAGGCTGCCGAGCTAAGGTTTGGCCGGACACAGGGTTGGCCGAGCAGAGTTCTGCCGAGCTGGCAGAGTGCTCGGCTGATCGTGTGCCGAGCTAAAGACTCCTGCCGAGCTGAGAGCTGGCCGAGCAGAGAGTCTGCCGAACATCCAGACGGGCTGCTGAACTGGGGTAGTGCAGAAATCAAATGGTTCGGGCAACCGATGGGTCGAAATGGGTTATACGACTGGATTAGGGGTTTCTGAAAGTTTTGCCGACCAAGCTGAGTCTCAGCCGAGCTAAGATGGTCGGGTCTCATATTACTACACTGCCGAGCAGTAAGCAATACTACTACCGAATACTAGCAGCTCGGGACCAATCGTGTTGGATGTTTTGGTTGGTCGAAAAGGTTAATAAGGTAAGTATGAGTTCATTGGGCTAATTATCCGATCAACATAGTGCACGGCCGAACTGAAATATGCAAGCATAGGAAGTTGCAGACCGTCCATTCTGCTGAGCAGTGGTTCCCCAACATATGGGAGGTCGGCAGTGCATGATAAGGAACAAGTAAAGTACTGTAGTGGTCCGGGTAAGTGTGCCGAGCTGAGGTAAGGTTCAGCCGGAGAGTCAAAGGAATAATCTGGACCTTCTTGGCTTAGTGCCGAACTGAGATGTTAAGGTTGAGAGGTCCGGCATAGCTAAGGGTTCTCTGCCGAACTGAGCTGAATGCGGCTAAGTCCCTTAGTGGGCTTGCCGAACAAGACATAAGGCCGAGTAATGAACCGAAGGAATTAGAGTATACCTGAGTGGTTCCTAGTCTGGCAAAGGTCTTGCCGAGCTGAAGGTTGTCTAGGATAGCTGGTCCGGACAAGGGTGGAACAATGCGAACCGAAGGCTTCTTGGAGAAGGACTGGAGAAGGACTGGTCGGCTAAGGCTTGGCCGCACAGAGGTGCTGAACGGTTATATGTTTAGGAGGAATTTCGGGTGGAACTTGAATGCTTTGGAAAGGAATGCTTATATAGGGGTTATGAGGTGGTAGTTGGGGACATTAATGATCGATTTGACCCTTCCTTAACCTGGCCGAATGGCTCAGGCTGTTGTCCCATCTGAGTCAGGTCTAAGCACGTGACCTGACAGTCTGCAACCTGCGATTGTGTTGTCCCATCATGTCAGGCGGCGGGATCAGTCCGGATGGGACGTGTCCCTGACATCCGGCAGAACTGCCGCGCAGCCGGTTGCTGTGCGGGTCCGGGCTGGCCTGGTCGGCTGGGCCGACTTGGGCTGGTCCAGCCTGGGGGTTCGGACTGGGCTGTTCCGGACAGATTCAGGCTGGTTTCTTCTTCTCTAACACCTTTGGTTCTTTTAACTCTTCTTCTTCATTTACTTGGGCTCTTAGCCCAACTTTAACCTTATTTATTTCCGTCAAATTAAAACTTTATTTATATTATTCCTATTTAGCCTCAAATAAATAAAACCGCAAAAATAAAATAAACTTGCTTAAACTTAATTATTTGGGTCGGGGCCTCGCATCCTCCCCACCTTAAGAAGTTTGGTCCCTCAAACTTAAATGATTGCGTAAAGATGTAAGGATAAGATTATACCTTAGTCAAATAGCTATGGGTATTTCAGACGCATATCGCTCTCCTTCTCCCATGTGGCTTCGTTCCGTGACTGGTTCTCCCACGAAACTTTGACGAGTGGAATGACTTTGTTTCTGAGTCGCTTCTCCTGCCGGTCCATGATTTGAACGGGTCTCTCCTCGTATGCCAAATTCTTCTCGATCTCGACAGAACTAGAATATGCGAGGGGTCGGGTATATACTTCCGAAGCATCGAGATGTGAAATACGTCGTGGACATTGGCTAGTTCTGGGGTAAGTGCTAATCGGTAGGCGACTGGTCCGATTCTCTCAAGGATCTCGAAAGGTCCGATGTAGCGGGGGTTGAGCTTCCCTCTCTTCCCAAATTTGATGACGCCCTTCATAGGTGAGACTTTCAAGAATACTTTGTCTCCTTTCTGGAACTCTACTTCCCTTCGCCTTGCATCTGCGTAGCTCTTCTGTCGGTCCTGGGCTATCTTCAGCTTGTCCTGAATAAGTTTGATCTTCTCGGTGGTTTCCTGCACAATTTCTGGTCCTGTGGGTGCTTCTTCTCCAACTTCTGTCCAACATGCTGGCGATCTACACTTTCTGCCGTACAATGCTTCGAATGGTGACATCTGAATGCTGGCCTGGTAGCTGTTGTTGTAGGCGAATTCTGCCAATGGTAGGTGCTCTTCCCAGCTTCCCTGGAATTCCAAAGTGCATGCTCGAAGAAGGTCTTCCAACGTCTGAATCGTCCTTTGTGATTGGCCATCGGTTTGGAGATGAAAGGCGGTGCTGAAGTTCAACGTTGTTCCCATCGCTTTCTGTAGGAATATCTAAAATCTAGACACAAAACGAGGGTCTCTATCATATGTAATTGAAACATGCGTACCGTGTAATCGAATGATCTCTCGGAGGTAGGTCGCTGCCATTTGATCCATTGAATACGTATTTTTGATCGGGATGAAGTGAGCTGACTTGGTGAGGCGATCAACTATTACTCATATCGCATTGTTGCCTTTGACGGTTCGAGAAAATCCTACGATGTAGTCCATCGCGATGTCTTCCCATTTTCACTTAGAGATTGGCAGAGGTTGAAGTAGTCCTGCTGGCTTCTGACGTAGGGCTTTGACTTGTTGACACTCGAGGTATCGATCGATGTAGTTGGCTATATCCTGCTTCATTCCTATCCACCAGTACGACTTCCTGAGGTCTTGGTACATCTTCGCTCGTCTGGGGTGAATTGCAAACTTTGACTTGTGCCCTTCGTTCATAATCTTTCGTTTGAGGTCTCCTAGGTTGGGTACGCACATTCGGTTTCGAAACTTGAGGAGGCCTTCTTGTACGGTGAACTCACTTTCTGGTTGGTTTTTGATGTTGTCCTAGATTTTCTGTAACTTCGGGTCGCTTGCTTGGAGGTTCTTGATTTCTTCAATGATAGAGGGTTCTGCAATAATTGCTGCGAGATGTGCTGAGTAGGGGTGGTCTTCCTTCCTGCTGAGGGCGTCGGCTACAACATTGGCTTTTATTGGGTGGTACTAGATGTTGAGGTCGAAATCTTTAATAAGTTCTAGCCATCTCCATTGTCTAAGGTTCAGCTCTTTCTGAGTGAAAACATACTTTCAGCTTTTGTGGTCGGTGAAGACGTCGCAAGTAACTCCGTAAAGGTAGTGGCACCATATCTTGAGTGCAAAAATTACTGCTGCAAGCTCCAGGTCGTGCGTGGGGTAGTTCTTTTCATGAGGCTTCAGTTGTCGGGAGGCATAGGCAATAACCTTTCCATGCTACATGAGGACGCATCCTAATCCTTTGTGTGAAGCGTCGCTGTAGACAGCAAATCCTTCCTCTCCGCTGGGTAACGCAAGCACGGGTGCAGTTGTGAGTCTTTTCTTTAGCTCCTGGAAGCATCCTTTTCTTTCCTCCGTCCATGCGAATGGTTCCTTCTTGCAGGTAAGCTGGGTCATCGGTGTGGCAATCTTCGAGAAGTCCTGGATGAATCGGCGATAGTATCCAATGAGTTCTAAGAAACTTCGAACTTCGGTGACTGAGGTTGGTGCATGCCAGCTTGAGATTCCTTCTATCTTCTATGAGTCTACTGAAATGCCGTCTTTGTTGATGATGTGACCAAGGAAGTGAACGCTTTTCAGCCAAAATTCGCACTTGCTAAACTTTGCGTACAGTTGCTTTTCCTTCAAGGTTTGCAGGATGATAGTCAGGTGTTCTGCATGTTGCTCTTCGTCTTTCGAGTAGATGAGGATGTCGTCGATGAATACAATTACGAAATCGTCAAGGAATTTGGCGAAAATTCGGTTCATCAGATCCATAAAAGCTGCTGGGGTGTTGGTTACTCCGAAGGGCATGACTAGAAATTCGTAATGACCATAACGAGTGCGGAAAGCGGTCTTCTCAACATCTTCTGGCTTGACTTTGAGCTGGTGATATCCGGAATGTAGATCGATCTTTGAGAATATTCGGGCTCCTTGCAGTTGGTCGAATAGGTCGTCGATGCGGGGTAATGGATACTTGTTCTTGATGGTGACTTTGTTCAGCTCCCGATAATCGATGCACAAGCGCATAGTTCCGTCCTTCTTCTTGACGAACAACACTGGCGCTCCCCAAGGCGATGAGCTAGGTCGGATGAAATTCTTTTCGATCAGTTCTTGCAGTTGAGTCTTCAATTCTTTTAGTTGTACTGGTGCCATGCGGTAGGGGGCTTTGGAAATCGGTTGCGTTGCTGGCATTAGATCGATGGAGAATTCCATCTCCCGATCGATAGTCATCCCTGATAACTCTTCTGGAAATACTTCAAGATAGTCACGTACTACTGAGATGTCTTCCTTTGAGGCGTTCTTTGATTGGGTTGAGGTGATGCTATAGAGATACCCTTGGCACCCTTTTTGCAGAAGATGACAGGCTTTGGCAACGGATACGAAACACGGAGGCGAAACAACTCCTTCTCCCTTGAGTTCAGACTCCCTACCTTTAGATTCAACAAAGGTGATAGACTTTCCAACGCAGTCGATCTTGGCGTTGGACTTGGACAGCCATTCCATTCCAATAATAACGTCGAAGTGTGCCATAGCTAGCGGGATGAGATCTATAGACGATAAGGCTCTATTCATGGAAGACTCGCAATTCTTAAGGATCGTAGAGCATAAGATGCCTCTACTCATAGGTTGGGCTATGCATAGATCGTACCCTAAGGGTTCAGGTTCCTGAGGAATTTTCGTTGAGTGTGAAAGCGAAATGAAAGAATGCGTGGATCCTGAGTCAAATAGTGCATAGGTGGAAATATTGCAGATAAAGATTCTACCTGCTACGACTCCTTCTTCGTTGCGAGGATCTCCGGGGACGAGTGCAAATGATCTCCCTTGACGTTGATTATTGTTACGATTTCCTTGATTGTTGGCATTATTTCTTGGTGCTCCTACGGGTACGGTGTTTGCTCCGGTTAGCTTCGGGCAATCTCTCTTGAAATGTCCTCTTTGACCACATCCAAAGCAAGAATTTGCTCGACATTCTCCAGAATGTGGCTTCCCGCAAGATGGGCATAGCGGTACCGGCTTCCTTTCTTCGTTTCTTCTCTCTTGGTTCCTTCCGAAATTGGGCTTCTTGGGAGGGTTGGTTCTTCCTTGACTCTGATTTTGATTCTGTCTCTTTCTCTTCTGGTAACGCCGGGACTCGTCCACGTCTTGCTCTACAAGAATTGCTCTGTCCAACACATCAGCATAGGATGGTAGGAGGAGAGGACGAACGACTCTTCGAATCTCGGGTCTCAGTCCGTCTTCAAATCTCCAGGCCTTCATTTTATCGGTGGGAATCAGATATGGGGCATACTCCGCAAGGTTGGTGAATTCTGCTTCATACTCGGCTACGGTGGTGGCTCCTCTTTGCTTTAGGTTCTCGAACTCCATTCGCTTTGTGTTCAACATGGCGCGGGGTGCAAACTTTTCCTTGAAGATCTCTATAAATCTTCCCCAGTTCGAAATAGGCTCCGACGCTCTCTTCAGGTTCCACCAATGGTTAGCTTCTTCTACTAGAAGATACGATCCGATGTCGACTTTCTGTCGCTCTGAACATTGAAGAAGTCGGAAGTTCTTCTCCATCTCTGAGATCCACTCGTTATCTTGGACGGGATCCATTCCTCCTTTAAATGTCAGAGGCTTTAGCTTTAGGAATTCCTTGACTATGATCATATTTGCAATTGGCTGTGCAGGGTGGATGACTTCTTCTTCCAAGTTAGCTGGTGGTGGCTCGACCACTGGTTCCTGATTTTGTATTTGATTGATGACTTCCTGCTGAGCTTGGACCGTCCTAGCCATCATTCTCATCATCTGGCACAATTCCCCAATCTCGTCACGATCCTGACCATTTCCATTTGCTCTGGTGTTCACCATTCTGTTTTGCGAAGGAATTTATAGTTAGAAACTAAGGGAAAAGTCTGATTAGTTCATAACGATTAAAATATGGCATAAGAGATAAACCAGAGTTCTAAGTGTGTCCGGGGCACACTACAAAATGCGTCGGAATTTTCTGAAATAATAAGGTACTACTCGTTATCGCTAGGCCACTCATAAGGTGGGTAAACCCATTCCTCTCGATCTATGTCGACGGTTTCCTCGTCTTCTTCTTCATTTTCGCTCGGGTCTTCCTCGGGGTCGTCCTCGGGATTGTTAACCTTCGTTGTGCCACTCCATGGGCTCTTCTTCTTCCTCAGCTACTTCCTCGTCTTCAGGCGGGCCCTCATTGTTATTACCGTTGAAAATGTGATTCCTTGCTCCGTCCATAAGATATTCGTACTCCCAATTCTGGATAGATCTTCTAGATACTACGCAGGCGCGCTCCAATAGTCGCAAGTGGTAGTTAATCATAGCTCGTACCTCTTCCTCCGCGTTATCCTCAAACCTTATCGCTACTTGGGCTATGAGGTCCGAAGTGATTGTCGTTGAATTCGCATGTGCCTTCTCTTGGACGTCCTCGCTCACTATAAAGATTTCTTCGTCCTCTTCTGGCATAGCTGGAGGTGGTGCCATCTCGTGCTCGTCTTCAGAATCACTGCTGGAGAAGTCACTGGTAGCGTAATCACTGCCGCTGCTAGACATAGCTAAGACATGTATACAGAGATATAGATAAGTACATTTCCAAGTGTTAGTAAATATTTGTAACGTAGTGAGTGCCTCGATCCTATTTCCGGGTTTGTTCGAAATCCAAAAACTCGTGCTCTGATACCACTGTTGTCACGACCCAACCCTAATCGGGGTCCGTGACTGGCCAACGAGCAAGCTCGCAAAGGCCTACTAAAAGCGAGTTTAGGGATTTCACAACAATAATAAAGCGGAAGCGCTGAACAAAACCCAGTGTGTGTAAATTCCATTAATGATCTCCAAAATAATACATCAAAAGGAGGCTTATAAACTGCCTCTACAATAGGGATACATCAAAGAGAGTCAAAAATAAAACGAGAATGCAATAAAAGGCTAAGCTCCAAGCTAATCCTCATCCGTACCTGAAAAAGGTTTTAGAAAAACGCATAAGATAAAAGCTAGAGTGAATCACAATATATCAAGGCTACAAGTTTCCATGGAGAACAGTATGTTATCGAAATCATCTTTCCTTCCTTTTGAACATAATATGTGGGGCTTAATAGCCTAAAACCTGTATCTGTATGTGTATTTCCAAGCCAAGCCTATGGCCTTCTCAACGTCCTTCAGCAAATAGCTTGCTTTTGTTTGCATGTTCATTTCCATATTCATTTGATATTCCGACATGATTTTTATCATGCTGCTATTCACGGTTACCAGTAATCCCCGGGGAGCTACCCCAGATAGCATAAAATGCAGAGTCGTGATATCACTTTGATCAATCTAGCTATTGATCTCTTATTTTCCCTTCCTCGCCGGTTTCTGACTCCGCCCTCGGCGGCGAGCTACCGTGTCACCGTTCATGCCGTTCAATCATAAAATCTTTCCTGTTTGCCAATCCATTGTAGAAGAAAAGAGTACATGCTATTTTATTTTGTGAAGATACAACATAATAGAGTGAATGCTCAATATCATGAAAATACATTCTCAAAAGATTAGAATGTTTAAAAAGCTGTACGAGTAAACAAGGTATACAGTGATTCACCTTAAATCTTGGAATGAGCTCCCACTAACTTTAAATCCTCAAATCTGACAAAATATGACCTAGAAGTATCATTTACGAGCTCTAACATAATTTATTTTTATTTAATACTGTTTTGCCGAGCTGAGCTAGTCTTGGCCGAACTGCCATTGGTTGGCAAGCTCTTGGCTGAAGCCTTCTGGCCGAACAAGTCTTCTGTCCAGAGGACAGTGGCCGACTGGCCTAGCTCGGGAAATTAAACAATGGTTGGTCTGAGGTTATCCTGGGCCGAAGGGCCAACTGTCCAGCTAAGAGTTCTGACCTTAAACGTTTTCATTTGATTTGCCGAACATCCGAGCAGTAGGCTGCCAGGCTAAGGTTTGGCCGGGCACAGGGTTGGCCGAGCAGAGCTCTACCGAGCTAGCAGAGGGTTGGGCTGATCGTGTGCCGAGCTAAAGGCTCCTGCCGAGCTGAGAGCTGGCCGAGCAGAGAGTCTGCCAAACATCCAGCCGGGCTGCCGAACTGGGGTAGTGCAGAAATCAAATGGTTCGGGCAACCGACGGGTCGAAATGGGTTATACGACTAGATTATGGGTTTCTGAAAGTTTTGCCGACCAAGCTGAGTCTTAGTCGAGCTAAGATGGCCGGGTATCATATTACCGCACTACCGAGCAGTGAGCAATGCTACTGTCGAATACTGGTAGCTCGGGACCAATCATGTTGGGTGTTTTGGTTGGTCGAAAAGGTTAATAAGGTAAGTATGAGTTCATTGGGCTAATTGTCCGATCAATATAGTGCACGGCCGGACTGAAATATGCAAGCATAAGAAGTTACAGACCGTCCATTCTGCCAAGCAATGGTGCCCCGACATATGGGAGGTCGGCAGTGCATGATAAGGAACAAGTAAAGTACTGCAGTGGTCCGGATAAGTGTGCCGAGCTGAGGTAAGGTTCAGCCGGAGAGTCCAAGGAATAATTTGGACCTTCTTGGCTTACTGCCGAACTGAGATGTTAAGGTTGAGAGGTCCGGCAGAACTAAGGGTTTTCTACCGTACTGAGATGAATGTGGCTAAGTACCTTAGTGGGCTTGCCGAACAAGACATAAGGCCGAGTAATGAACCGAAGGAATTAGAGTATACCTGAGTGGTTCCTGGTCTGGCAAAGGTCTTGCCGAGCTGAAGGTTGTCTGGGAGAGCTGGTCCGGACAAGGGTGGAACAATGCGAACCGGAGGCTTCTTGGAGAAGGACTAGAGAAGGACTGGTCGGCTAAGGCTTGGCTGCACAGAGGTGCCGAACGGTTAAGTGTTCGGAAGACACTTTCTCACTCTAGAATAAATGTTTGGGAGGAATTTCGGGTGGGACTTGAATGCTTGGGAAGGGTATGCTTATAGAGGAGTTTTGAGGTGGTAGTTGGGGACATTAATGATCGATTTGACCCTTCCTTAACCTGGCCAAACGACTCAGGCTGTTGTCCCATCTGGGTCAGGTTTGAGCACCTAACCTGACAGTCTGCAACCTGCGACTGTGTTGTCCCATCATGTCAGGCGGCGGGATCAGTCCGGACGGGACATGTCCCTGACATCCGGCAGAACTGCCGCGCAGCCAGTTGCTGTGCGGGTCCGGGCTGGCCTAGTCGGCTGGGGCCGAATTGGGCTGGTCTGGCCTGGGGGTTCGGACTGGGCTGTTCCGGACAGCTTCGGACTGGTTTTTTCTTTTCTAACACCTTTGGTTCTTTTAACTCTTCTTCTTCATTTACTTGGGCTCTTAGCCCAACTTTAACCTTTTTTATTTCCGTCAAATTTAAACTTTATTTATATTATTCCTATTTAGCTTCAAATAAATAAAACCGCTAAAATAAAATAAACTTGCTTAAACTTAATTATTTGGGTCGGGGCCTCACATACTCAGAAGGAACTTAATCTCAGGCAGTGTCGCTGGATCGAATTAATCAAGGATTACGACTGTACCATTCTATACCATCCGGGTAAGGCTAATGTTGTAGCCGATGCCTTAAGTCGAAAATCATCTGGGAGGTTATCTTATTTAAAGAGTGATAAATTATCTTTCTTTTCGGATCTTAAATCTTTGAGAGTGGAATTCGGTATGAAAGAAGACGGAGCATTATTGGCAACTTTGACGTTAAAACCGATTCTTATTGAAAGAATTCAAGAAGCTCAGAAGTCAGATTCTATATTGATGAAGATTGCCGATGAAGTGAAAAACGGAGAGCGGGCAGATTTTATTCTTCGTGACGATGGAACCTTACTGTTTGGAGTTCGTTTGTGTATTCCCGATGATCAAAATTTGAAGAGAGAGATTCTTGAAGAAGGCCATAGTTCAGCATACGCAATGCATCTAGGCAGCACTAAACTTTACCAAAATTTGAAAGAGCACTATTGGTGGTCAGGAATGATAAGAGAAATCGCCGAGTTCATATCTAAATGCTTAATTTGTCAATAAGTGAAGGCGGAACATCAACGACCAACAGGTTTGCTACAACCTTTACCAATTCCAGAATGGAAATGGGAACACATAACAATGGATTTCATTTCAGGGCTACCGCGTACCCAGAAGGGTCATGATTCTATTTGGGTAATTATTGATAGATTAACTAAGTCGGCGCATTTTATTCCAATCAAGATTATGTTTAGTCTCGACAAATTGGCACAGTTATACGTTAATGAAATCATCAAGCTTCATGGAGCACCAGTTTCTATTGTATCAGACAGAGATCCGAGATTCACATCCAGATTTTGGCCAAGCTTACAACGAGCAATGGGGACAACATTGAAGTTCAACACAGCATTTCATCCTCAAACCGACGGGCAATCTGAGAGGACGATTCATACTTTAGAAGACATGTTATGAGCTTGCGTCTTAGAATTTTCGGGCAGTTGGGACGATCTCTTACCACTTATAGAATTCGCGTATAATAACAGTTATCAAGCTACTATCGAGATGGCACCATACGAAGCACTATACGGGAGAAAATGCAGGTCACCGATATGCTAGACAGAGGCAGAAGAAAGGAAAATATTGGGACCAGAAATCGTGCAAATAACAACCGACAAGATCAAGACAATTCGTGAGAAGATCAATACAGCATAAAGCAGGCAGAAACGTTATACAGATAATAGAAGAAGGGATTGCAAAAGGGGATTTCGTTTTTCTCAAAGTATCACCGTGTAAAGGGATTCTACATTTCAGCAAGAAGGGAAAACTTAGTCCACGATATATAGGACCATTCGAGATTTTGGATCGCATTGGAGTTACATCTTATCGCCTTGATTTACCACCGAGCTTATCACGACTTCACAACGTTTTTCACGTATATATGCTCAAGAAATACTTGTCCGACCCATCGCACGTAATAACCATCGAACTAGTCGATCTGAGGGAAGATTTGTCATACGTTGAAGAACCTGTTCGAATTCTCGACAGGAAATATCAAGTACTATGCACTAAAATCATTCCGCTAGTTAAAGTTTTATGGCGTAGTCATACCGTGGAAGAAGCAACTTGGGAGACGGAGGAAATCATGAGGCGTGACTACCCACATCTTTTCATCTCAGGTACATTCTAATTTCGGTACGAAATTCTTTTAAGGAGGGGAGAATTGTAGAACCTGTTCTCATTAAATAAACTTAATCATCCAATTAAGAAATTATTAGGAATTTAATAAGACATTAATTTAGCAAAATATGATAAAAATAAGAAATTCGAAAATTTTAAAATATTGACCAAGATACCGGTATCTTGGAAGCTCAAGATACCGATATCTTGAGTCGTAAAAATTCAGATTTTGTAAGTCAGCCATGACTGAGTGGCAGGAGAACAACGAGACACGTATATGTCGATATTTTCTATGAAAAAGCTACGTGTCAGAAGTGTGAGAGGATGAGGTTTGCATGCCTTGAGTTGTCAGTCAGTGGGAATATACATATGTAACTGAGAATTTGTGTTAGCATAAAACATATCGTAGGGAATTGTATAAAAAATAACTCTCAGAACTAAATTAGTTTTAACCAAATCAAAATTTAAAGGAGAGAGAGAGAGAGAGAGTTAGTTGTGGGAGAGCAAGAGAATTGGTCGTGAGATGCTGTGTATCGAAGCTGTTTAGAATTAGAAGCTATGCAGAAGTATCTGAGAGAGGAGGGGGATTTGACTTCGGCAAATCGTTCTCAATTTTATTTTGTCCAAATTCGGTAAGGATTCGAAAATCTAATTTTATACAGTTGTTGTAGAATGTTAGAGGATCATCTGTTTAAATTTTGGTTAAGATTGGTTGTGATTTGCCCCAGTAATTTGAAAGAAATTAGATTTTAGAGAAAACCCTAAAAGATTTTGTGTTTCTGTCGAATTTTTGGGGAAGACGACAGAAACCGGTATCTGGCCTTGCCAAGATACTGGTATCTCAGTAAACTAGACCAGAGGAACCCTTGTAACCGATATCTTCACAAATATCTTGGATCAACTTCAGAAACTGATATCTTGAATTCTTAGATACCGGTATCTTAATATGTTCTGTCTGCAGTATCTTTAAAACTTAGAAACTGATATCTTTAGGAATAGCCTAGATATCGATATCTTAACTTGTTCTAGAAATCGGTATCTTAGCAG
>NMUG010003603.1:0-14628 GCA_002855965.1 Monotropa hypopitys
GGATCAAACAATGGCAAGGAGGAATGTTGTTCCCTTCGGTGAGAGCTACACGATGTCCACCATAGTTTCTTCATCCGGCGATTTTTGGAGCTCCGGCGACTTTCCGGCGAGGAGCTATGGAGATGCGGCATTCATGAACGTTGTAGAGGGCAAGGAGATCTACGCGATGGCGGATTTGGTTTGCGGTGACATTTTCCGGCGACCTTTCGGTGACTTTCCGGCGATTGCTCCGGTGGGTAAATTCTTGATCATTATCAAGCATGTGCGTGTGTGTATTTAGTTTCCATGTTCGTGCCATAATTCGTATTGGTTTCCCCTTATATCATCGTTGCGGTAAATTGGAATTCCCGTGGTAGAACCACTTGAACTTGGGTTGATAGACGTCGAGAGTTGAATTTAGGGTATTATGAATGTTAATTCGTGGTTTTGCGGTTAGTTGGTCACCCTTCATTTTATGGATGCCACATGTTCGATAAAGGTCCTTAGTGAGTCTTGAATGAGTATTTGGGAGAGGAAATGGCCGTAGGAACATCATGAGGTAAGTTTGGGTATACGATCGGTTGAGGGGTGTTGAGAATAGAAATGAACTTAAATGAATGGTCTGGAAAATGAACTAACTAGTGAGATTATGTCGGTCATGTGAATTGAGACATGGTGCCTTACCTTAGTACGATTGTGGTGGTCATTGCGGCGGTAATACGATTCGTGTGGTTTTCCTTGGCAAGGGCATAGTAACCTTCGGGAATGTGATCTAGCTTTGGGCTTGTCTTATCGAAATAGTTGGAATGACGTTGGATTCACCCAAACACGAAATGAATGAAATGAATGCAATGTACAACCAATACGGGGATGGATCCTACGAGGACCACCTTTGGATAATCTTGAATCTTCAATGTGAGACTAACCGAATGGAACACCGAGAATGATACCTATGATAAAATGTTACGACAGGCATATGAGGATCCATCTCGGGTGTGGGAGGTCTTTGCCCCAACCCCCCGATTACTTGATTTGAAAATGAACGGGACTGGGAGGTTACATGCCCCAGGGTCCAGGTTGAGATGGAATCCATCCGGGTTAGGAGGGTTTGCCCTATCCCGCGTTATGCATATCATTGGGGGATAGATACTGGATATTTGATACAGGGTCCCTTGGCTTGTGAAACCTGGGATGATCGCTCCATCCACGACATTGTGCACAATGGGGGCAACGTGAGCCCTCCCAACGTTACTTGGGAATTACCGGATAGGATTTGGTTAGTGGGTAGACGTGTCGCTAACCCATCCTTACCCCATCTACACTTCAAACATTGAATACTCGCTCGAGAGTGGAATGCCTCGTTCAGGGGCTTATAACATAAATGGAACAAAATGGAATGCCTTATTCAAGGGTTCATCAACATCAAAGGAATGCAATGATCGAACATGTTTGTGGATTTGAGAAGAGTACCACACAGAGTAACACCCTATCTAGAAGTCTTGGGAATTGGATAAACGAAACGGAATGCCCTATCTAGGATTTCCCTTATGTGGTTCTTTATTCGGGGTAAATGAATATTGAAATTAACTAAAGGTCGAATAAGGTCTTACGAACACTTGAACGCAAAATTAGTGGACTCTTGGTTAGTTGTCCCTTAGATGATGAATACATTTGGATGTGTCACACGTTTGAGGGCTTTTGTCTAGTGGTCTCTTGGGTACTTTAGCTATTTTCGTTTGTGGACCTCTTCCCCTTAGTAGAGAGTTGTCTGTAACAATTTGAGAGGAATTCAGATTAGCTATTAGGCTTGACACTTTCACCACCCTTACTTTTAAGGGGATTAGTAGACTCACTTGTAACTCATTCACTTCTACAATTTGATTCACGCTTACTCTCTTGCTTTACCGCTTATGTTTCTCCTCCTAGTGTTACTATTGTTGTTGTTGCCACTACTGCTTTCCTTTACAGCTTTCCTACTTGTGCTGACCCCTCCTAAGCATGCACCACCCGTGCATGTTTGGTAGTGGTCAGGTGTTTATCTACTGAGTTGTGGTATGCTCAGACCTTCGTGGTCCCCCCCACAGGTTGTTGCAGAGGCGTGTTGAGATTGTTGAGCTTGGAGCTTCGTCAGCTTCCGGGTTTTCAGGGTTAGTTGCAGCAGGTTTCACTTAGTACTTTTGTTGACTCCCGAGGGTGGGATATACCCTCACTCTTCTTTCTGTTCAGTACAGTTGTAGCCGTTTGGCATTTATTCTAGCTTCCGCTTTTCTATTTATATTGTATCATTTGTATCTGGAAATGTAATGAGAACAGAATGGAATGTGTAGATACTACAAGTAATGTTTCCCCCTGCTGTTATTTAAATTGTTTAAAAAAAGGTTTGAAAATTCGGGGCGTGACACATGTGGTGTAGGAATGAACATGAAGGATTGTTTTGAGAAGGTGACTGGCCAGCACATCTCAAATCAAACTTCATAGTCATTCTGGTACCGCTTTAGGTGTGTGCGGGTTGGTTTGTGAGATTTTGACTGTTCGGTTCTTCTTTTGGCGTCGTTGTGTTTGTTTGGTGTGATTCGGATGGCACGATTGTTGTGTGACCATCCCTCGCGGGTTGTCTTGCTTTCAAATCTTGCGTCGTATCGGTTAAATTGTTCCTATCTTGTTTGGAAATCTTTTCGGGTTCGTTTTGCGTGTTCGTGGTGTTAAAGTCGTTGTGGACTTCTTTGCGATAGTCAAAAGTCATTCTTTTATTTTTTATAAATTTTTTAGAAAAATATTTGGAGAATTCGGAGTGCCCATATCGTGTCCGCACCGTGTCCGCGTATCGGTCCCGTACCGGCGTATCCATGGTGTATCGGCGTATCCTAACTGTACCGGTGTGTCCTCGGCGTATCCTAATCGTACCGGTGTATCTTCGGCGTATCCTTACCGTGTCCCCTCGTATCCGTGGCGTTTCGGTACTTGAAATTCTTCCCGGCATGTCCACATTGTGTCGTGGCATGTTCTAAAATTTTGTGGATTTTTTGGAATTTTTGTGGGGCTATATTCTTGCGGTTTGACCTCCGTGTCGTGTCCTTGTTCAAGAAGGTGCATTTCTAGCTTGTTTGATCGGTTTGGAGACTTATGGTTGCGCGAAAACCATTTCGTTGGAAGTTTCCATCTCTCTCGAGAACATTCTCCTTTTGCGTGCGTTCGGTTCTTTATTGGCGTTCTTGCGTTGCGAATTGTTCCGCGTGTTTCGGCGTGTTGTGCGTTTAAGGAAGTTGGTGGTTGTTCAGTTTGCGGTTGTTGTGGAACGTTGTCTTGGATGACATTGTTGTCAATTGCGGATCTCTTTTGACGTTGTTTGTTCGTTGGTGGAGTTATTTCGGTTGAAAACCTCCTTGTTGTTGTTGCCGGTCCTCGTCGTGAAATTATCCAAGCGTTTGATGCTTTTAGGTGTTATCCTCCTCGTCGTGGCGTGTTTCGGTTCTTCTATCTCGAAAATTTCGAGGACGAAATTTTTGTAAGGAGGGTAGTTTGTCACACTCCGGAAAATCTAATTATTTTCCATTCGTTTCAATAAATAAATAAATAATATTGATCGATTAAATATTTTTTGGGATTTAATTTGTAATCATTCAGTTCCCTATGGCTCGTATTTTAATTTATCAATCCTGTTTGAGTGAGGCAAGTCTTGGGTTGTGAGGTTTTGTGTTCTGAGCGCGAGCAAGTTACCATGGTGGATTTCGGGTCGCGTATTGGCCCTCGGGATTTGTTCGAAAGTTGTGGAACACTTGATTTTATTTTAGTTAATTAAATAAAGTAAATTAATAATCTAAAATCAAAAAAAGAGAGATATAGTTGTATCAGGAGGGTTTCCCCTCCCCTTTCGTCTTCCCCTCCCCGAACTCCCCCTCTGTTGCGGCGCGAACCCTTCTCCCCTCCCATGGCCGAACCTCCTTTCTCCCCTCACTCCCTCTCTCGGCCCTCCTTCCTCCATCTCCGGAGACATCCACCACTCTCCCCCTCTTCCCTCCATTTCCGCGGAAACCCCTCCCTACGCAAGCTCCCCCTCCGAGCTGCCCTCTCTCTCTCTCTCGGACCTCCATTAGCGGCAACTTATCCCTCCTATCGTCCCTCCTCTCTCACCCCGCCAGATCTCTCTCTATCGGACTCACCTTCTCTCCCTCTCACCTGCGCGATTCACCCTCTCCCCTCTTCTCCCCTTTCTGCGCACACACATACACACTGCAGTGTGTGTGGCGGCATTGGTGTGTCGCGGTGGCGGCGGCGTGGCGAGGAGGTGGACGCAATGCGGTAGTGGTAGTTGGTGGTGGTTAGCGATGAAGCGGCGGCATTGAGTGATGGATCGATGGATGCGACGAGGTACAGTGAAGGGTGGACGAGCAGTGGTGCGCGATAGTTGAAGCTTCAAGTCAGTAGGGTGCGGAGTGGATTGCGGAGGTACAACTAAGGATGAACGATCAGTGTCGTGCGACGATTGAGCAGCGCATCAGTGGGTAAGACCCCGTTCTTCTTGTTTCAGTGTTTTAAGTCATTTGTCGTCAAATATTGACTGTCTGTCAGATTCTAGGTGCCGGTCTTAGCAAGCGATAGAAATCAGTGGCGCACGACGTTTAGGGCCTTGGCCACCGCTTGTGGTCGCGTCGGCAGGTATATCTTCTTTCCCGTTTAATTGTCGATAAATCGTAATCGGTAATGTATAAGTAGGAGGTGTGATATCGTTGGATTCCTGCCCTTGTTGTTGTTGGCGCCTTAGTGCGGTTCTCCTGTATTGAGCAGGTTCATGCCCAAATTTCTAGCAAATCACTTGTCGGAATTTGTCGCAGAAATTCTAATCGAGGTAGAGTTTTCTATCCCTCTCGTTTGTAATATCGGTATTCTTTCTTCTCCCTTGCGTTGTAATCTAATTAGTCGATTTTCAAGTATTCACTAAATTAACGTTCAATTATTGTCGTTCATGTCAAATGGTCGATTTTGAGTATCGTCTAGGGTCTTACGTACTCCTTGGGTTGTTGGTCATTTGATTCCTAAATTGATTGCGAAAAACCCCAATTTTTATAAAAGAGTGTCGTCGTTTTATTAAATCTAATTGGGGAAATTGACTTGTTTGGACACTCTTAGGTGGTTTGTGGGTTAAACGTAGTCTTGACACATTTTTATAATGAATCGAACGAACGAACGGTTTTGTGAACGATTGGAACGTTTTGTGATATAAAAGGGATGTTTTGGAAATAAATGGAATATTTTGGTAAGGATGGAAAGAAAGTCATATTTTGGTTTGATACGTCGACTAGGAGGTTGTTTGCCCTAGGTCGCACAGAACGGTTTGATAAAGTAAAAAAAATGTGACGTGTAACTCTATACGAGGAAATACTTTTGAGTGGGCTAAATTTATGCGGGTAGCTGGATTTTGTGGTACCTTGAGTAGCTAGTGTGAGCACTCACGACATTGCGCAATGGGGGGTTGTCTGGCCCCTCCCGACGAGTTGGAAAATACGAGGATTGTGGCGGGTAGTTGGCTGATCCCCAACTAGCCCGGAATTAGCCGAAACTCAATAAGTATATAATATTGCCCTTATTTTATAAAAGGTGTGGAATGGAAATCAGAACACTTGGAATACGTTTTTAATAACGGAAAACGAGTCTCTTACTTGTGTAGCTTCGACACTTTACACTATTTCTCTTTGGCCTTGTCTAGGCAATCTTTTAGTAGATATTGGATAGTCTTACTTTGCTTTCTCGAGTCTTGGTCAGACACTAGTTTTACTGCTTTTACCTTACGATGACTCAACAGTAAAATATTTGAAAGAAAGTATCTGTTTTATATAATGAGATTCAATGCATATGTCACATTACATTCCTTGCACTGTCACTCACTTGCACCCCAATATTATAGACGGTAGGAGATGGACTATCTCTACCAGGCGATCGTGTCTGACCCTCTACTTTTGTAAGACTTTTCCTCCTTGACTTGGAGTGGCTGCGGGATCCTTTATCGGACTTGCAGCTGGACTGGACAGTAGATGATAGGTTGCTTTACTTTTCAGTTTCAGCACTTTCTTTTCTGTCTGTTGGCCACCTTGTACATGATTAGTTTATAAAATTCTATTTTGGCCTTTTCTTTTAGTTGGGGCATTGTTGTATAGGGTTATGTTATAAAATCCTATTCGCCTCTTTTTATATGTATCAGAGTAGCGCAGGCGTTCATGTAATAAATAATGTGTTGAGTAGTGTGTATGTGTGGTAGATAGCACTTTATCCCTTTTGTTTGGATACTCTTACCTATTTAACACTTCTCAAAAAAAATATATCTCAAAATTTTGGGAGTGTTACAAAACTGGTGACTTGGCACACCATAACTCTATGCCAAGTGGTGATTCTGAAAAACAGATTAATAATAGAATATATATTGTCTTGGCAATTATAAAACCGAAATTAAGTCTGAACGTTTCAAAAATCAAGTAAGTCCAACCATCATCAATTTTCATATTTCAAACATCGCATTAAACCCCGAAAATTCAAAGTACGCCATCCAGAAGCGCGACCCCCGAACATGCGGGCAGAAGCAAAGAAGGGAGGCGGGAGAATTTTCCCGGCGCGACAGCTGGCGATTCTACTGGGGACTTGAGGATTTCAGCTTCCGAAAATTTTCAAAAATAAATTTCCTTCCAACTCAAAAATCAATCATCTCTCGGCCAATATTACTGATGTACATTGTGTTTATCCTTTTCAAGGGCATTACAGGTGGCGCGCTTCGCTAAAAAAATCTCTTCTGAAAATATTTTGCTACGCCAACGCACTTATTATTTGTTCATATATTGCAAAAAAGATTCTCTTCAATTTTCAAAAAAAAAAATTTACTTTTATTGCATTGCAAATTTTTTATACATCATTTGCATCATTACCTGTTTTGGGTGGAGGTCATGACCGCCCAAAATGGATGCTACCCTATCAACCCATCAGGGGCCCAACAGTAAACTGCGCGACCCTAAAAAGTCCGTGGCTGAAATGAGGCACCCCAACCAAATCACCGACTCGAAGATGGTACCCTTCGGGGGCCGGAGGTCTGAAGATTTGGGAACCTTTGAAGCCTATCCGCTGCATAGCCTCATCTTGCATATAGAAAAGAAAAAAAAGGAGTCATAAACCAAAACCCTATTGCTATTATTAGGTGAACATATTCATTTTTGAAGAGAATTCTTATATATATTCTGTTAAAAAAATTAAAAAGATTTTCCAAAAAATAAATAAATAATGTCTCTAGGAATACTGGTCAAGATTAGACTATGGACTCATCATTTCAATTTCACCAAAATTTACAATCCAAGATAATGCTCCAGACTCCATGTCCGGGGCATATCCCGAGTTATAAATTCAAAAGAAGTCCATTTGTCTCTAGTATCCCTAGAGAGTTTCCTAGTTTACTAATCTAAGCTTAGTGATTGTCATACAGGTAACAACACTGCATACTTAGACTCTCCCCAAAGTTATCTATTTAGCCCAGACGATGGCATCGCACAATAGACCGTCCTGAGGAGTCTGGAGGCCCCGAGGTAGCAATTCTCAAATCCCAAAATAGCCCATGGCACCTATTTCATTGCCTACCCGACCTAGAGTTATACTACCAAAACCATCGAGGATACCCATTTACAACTCTCATCGAGTCCCCATGGATTATTCAAAAATAAATCCAAAGGAAGAATCTCAGAGAAGGCATGTCAACCACATCGGAGGAGTTATCAGATCAGGAAGAGTTTACGCCCCTGCTGAGGCTGATAAGAACAAAAGGAGTTACGAAGAAATAACAGAGGATGAAATGTATAAGTTTATCAGGACGCTAAAAAAGAGCGAGTTTGACATTATGGAACAGTTGAGGAAAACCCCCGCCAATATCAACATATTGACCCTATTGTTGACATCTGAACCTCATAGGCAAACCTTGTTATCGGTACTGAAGAAAGCACAAGTCCCTGGAGACATAACTCCAAATGTCCTACAGAAAATGGTAGGCTCAATAATGGGACCAGGGATCATTTCATTCTCCAACGATGAAATTCCAAGCGAAGGAGCAGGGCATACCAAAGCCCTCCACATCGCCGTCAAGACTAGAGGAATGATCGTAGCCCGAGTACTCATAGACAACGGCTCAGCATTGAATGTCTGTCCTCGTACAACTTTGCACAGATTGGGAATACATTTTGAGAATCTTCGAAATAGTACAATGACAGTGAGAGCTTTTGACGGATCACGTAGAGAAACATTGGGGGAAATCGAACTCCCTGTTGAAATCGGCCCCATCACTTTTCCTATTCGATTCCAAGTCCTAGAGATTCCATCAGCTTACAATTTCTTGTTGGGACGTCCATGGATCCATATGACCGAAGGCATCCCGTCCAGCCTCCACCAAAAGATCAAATTTATAGCTGACGGCCAGCTTATCACCGTCTTTGCAGAACCAGATTTCGCCATATACAAAGCGCCGGCTATTCCAATGATCGAAACGAATGAACCCTATAGTTTCCAATCTTTTGAATGCGCGTCGGTGCTTTATGGGATGCAGTGTCCCCGAGAGTTCCCAAAGCTACTGAAATGGTAATCAAATACTTTCATCGCCATGGCTTCCAATGTGGAAAAGGGCTAGGAGTCGATTTACAAGGTAAGGCAGAACCTCAGATCTTGCCACCCCAATGCCATACCTTCGGATTAGGGTACAGGTCGTCTCTCCAGGAGCAAAAAGCAACAACCCGAGGAAGAGGGAAGGATGTAAGTAGACCCTTATCGCATATCAGCGAAAGCTTCATATCAATGGGATTTATCTACTCTGACTCCGAAGAAGAAAAGGAACCTCAGCCTGTAACAAAGAATCTCCAAATTTCTGAAGATCTCTCATCTGACGACGACGACCAAGGTTTATCGCAGATTTTCAGCGAATTACAAATCACTGCCATTGACCCACCATCTCCAAACTTTGACTTGTTGAACACTATCCGCCCAGCCTACCCAGGCGAAAAACTACATAATTGGACGTCCTCCCCAGTGAAGAAGGCCCGTGTGTTTTGGTAAACCACGGCGGGATCGGCTCTTGCCTTTAGTATTTCCATTTCTGTTAAAAGTTTGTGTGCTTTCCTTTTGTATGAATCGTGTTTTTTGCTATCTCGCTATGTTCATAATTGAAATGCGTTGCGTATTCTGCTCATTTATTCATCTCTGTCAAAATAATCAAGGCCAGAATACTGACTAAAAAAAATTATCACTGATTTTCAGGAATCCTAAAATTCGTCCCTTTAACTCAAATGATCAAACAATCTTAGCACTGAGAAAGCACGACTTCGACACTGAAATAGATTTTGATCTGATGGGGATAGAGGTCGACGACAATGCTAACCATAAAGTCCCAGATGAGATCCGAGAAATGGTGGAAAATTTTAAAAACATGCAAACTCCTAACGTCGAGGAAACAGAAACCATTAATCTGGGGACTGTAGAGACACCGAAGGATATCAAAATCGGAATCCATCTAGACACATACCAGAAGGCTGAACTTATAGAACTGCTTCAAGCATACCAGGACATCTTTGCCTAGTCATATGAAGATATGCTGTGGCTCAATACCTCGATTGTGGAGCATCGACTCCCCATAGACCCATCCATGAAACCTATCAAGCAAAAGTTGAGAAGACTCCGACCCGAATGGAGTCTGAAAATCAAAGAAGAAGTGATAAAGCAGTTCAACGCCGGCTTCTTGCGAGTGGTAGAATATCCGCAATGGCTTGCCAACATAGTCCCCGTGCCAAATAAAGACGGGAATGTCCGAATGTGCATCGACTATTGAAATCTGAACAAGGCCAGTCCGAAAGATAATTTCCCTTTGCCTCATATTGACATCCTCGTGGACAATACGGCAGGTCACGAGATGTTTTCTTTCATGGACGGCTTTTCGGGATACAACCAAATTCGGATAGCCCCGGAAGACCAAGACAAGACCGCTTTTCTCACCCCATGGGGAGTCTTCTGCTATCAAGTCATGCCATTTGGTTTGAAAAATGCAGACGCAACTTACCAGAAGGCAATGGTCATGTTGTTTCACGACATGATTCATAAAGAGTTGGAGGTTTATGTAGACGACATGATCATCAAGTCTCGACAAAAGGAGGAGCATCTTTTGAACCTTCGACGAGTATTTGAACGTCTTCGCAAGTATCAGTTGAAGTTAAACCCAGCTAAATGCGCATTCAGAGTAACATCAGGGAAGCTATTGGGATTTATGGTCAGTCAAAAGGGTATCGAAATAGACCCGGCCAAAATCCAATCCATTCTCAAAATACCAGTACCATCTGGTATAACAGAAGTCCGTTCCTTCTTAGGAAAGCTTAATTTCATCAGTCGCTTTATAGCACACATGACGCAAGTTTGTGACCCTATATATCGTCTGCTACGGAAAAATGCACCCCAAGACTAGACTGCCGAATGCCAGATTTCTTTCAAAAAGATTCAGCAATACCTGCTTCAACAACCTATTCTCGTCTGACCACATCCCAATAAACCTCTATTTATGTATTTAACCATGCTCGACCATTCTATGGGATGCATGCTGGGACAATACTCAGAGGACGGACAAAAGGAGCAAGCCATTTACTATCTAAGCAAGAAGTTTCTCGCATATGAAAACAACTATTCGGCACTAGAGAAAACCTGTTGCGCGTTAGCTTGGGCGGCCCACCGGCTTCGTCATTATATGATTCATCATACTACCTATCTGTTATGCCGAATGGACCCATTTAAATACCTCTTCGAGAAACCCACGCTCTCAAGCCGAATTGCGAGGTAGCATATGATCTTATCTGAATTCGACATCGTCTTTGCCACCCAAAAGTCAGAAAAGGGAAGAGTCATATCAGAATACCTAGCCGAAAACCCCCTCGAGGATGAGAAACCAATGGAACCTTTTTTCCCTGACGAGGCAATCTTCTATTCAGAAAGAGATGTCCGAATTGCTGAATGGAAACTTTTCTTCGACGGAGCATATAATCAGAAGGGCACTAGAATAGGGGCAGTTCTAATCTCCGAGCAGGGAACTCACTTACCTGCTGCAGCAAAGCTCCTATTCGAAGACGAATCTGTAATCACTAATAACATGACAGAGTATGAAGCCTGTATCATGGGCTTACAAATGGCTTTGAATTATGAAATTTTCTATTTGCAGGTTTACGGTGACTCAGATCTAATCATTCAGCAAAGCAATGAAACTTTTCGGACTAGAGATCCAAAGCTGATTCCTTATCATGAGAAAGTCAAAGAGCTCCGGGCCAAGTTCAAACAAGTTGAGTTCATCCATATTCCAAGAGCTGAAAATTCATTTGCAAATGCTTTAGCAACTCTCGCAGCTGCCATACATTTTTCAGACGAGGAAAAAATTCCCGCCATACAGATCCAACTTAAAGATTCCCCTGCCCATTGTGCCCTAATCACCGATGAAAGAGTAGGCCAACCATGGTACTATGATATCAAAGTATTCATGCAAACCGGGGCATTTCCCGAAAATGCTGCAACCAATGACCAAAAGACTTACAGAAGATTAGCAACCCAATTCTTCTTATATTGCGAGATACTCTTCAAACAATCTATGCACGGTCCTCTACGCTGCGTAGATGCTTATATGGCCAACGACTTGATGACGGAAATACATGAAGGAGCTTGCGGTCCACACATGAGCGGCCATACGCTATCTCGAAAAATCTTGCGTACCGGATACTATTGGATGACAATGGAAGCCGATTGTATTAAGTACGTCAAAAAGTGCCATAAATGTCAAATTTATGGGGATGTCCTACGCGCACCGCCCAAAGAGCTACAAGTCATGGTCTCTCCTTGGCCATTCTCAGCCTTGGGCATAGACGTCATCGGATCCATACATCCCAAAGCCTCGAATGGCCATCAATTCATCTTAGTCGCCATCGACTATTTCACCAAATGGGTCGAGGCAGCCAGTTTTATGCATGTAACCGAAAGAGTCATAACGCGCTTCATCAGAAACAATCTCATATGCCGTTATGGACTGCCTGACATGCTTGTATCTGACAATGCAAAGAACCTCAATAGCTCACTCATGAAAAATCTTTGCGACTAATTCAAAGTCAACCATCAAAATTCGACCGTCTATCGTCCGCAAATGAATGGGGTAGTAGAAGCGGCGAACAAAAATATCAAGAGAATCATCCGGAAAATGATGGACACGCATCGATACTGGCACGAAAAGCTACCCTACGCACTTATGGCTTATCGAACTACGGCTCGAACTTCTGTGGGGGTGAGTCCATTTTCCCTGGTATATGGCTATGAGGCCGTTCTTTCTTCCGAAATACAAATTCCATCACTCACGATAATGATGGAAACAGCCACAAATGATGCGGAATGGATTAAAGCTCGACATGATCAATTAGCACTCATGGACGAGAAGAGACTCGCAGCGATTTATCATTCTCAGTGCTATCAGAGACGAATCTCCAAAAGCATTAACAGACATGTGCGACCAAGGATTTTTCAGCAGGGCGACCTGGTTCTAAAAAGAATCCTACCGGTACAAGAAGAGGCTAAAGGAAAATTCGCCCCCAACTATCAAGGGCCGTTCATCGTTGCAAAAGTACTGTCTGGTGGAGCAATTGTCCTGTCAGAAATAAATGGGCAGGAATTTCCACAACCACTTAACTCAGATGTACTTAAGCTCTACTATGTCTCATTAGTAGCAGCTCTCATGTATCTCTCGATGGTTCATTTTTAATTTTAGTAAAGATACTTTTTTCTTATCAGTATCACTGTATAATTTTGAGCAAAGAAAAGAAAGAGCACTTTCCTCTCTCCTCCCACAAAAGATATCTCTCTCCTCCTCAGAAAAGCAGATTAAAAAAAACTATTATCAAAATGTGATGATCGTGAATAAGGCCGCTTTCTCCTTTTCCCCAAAATAGAAAAGGGAAAATTCATAAAAAAAATCTATCTTTCTCTTCCATCTTCCGAATAAGACTCTCAGCTTCTCCTAAATACGGAAATGCTCTCAGGAAACTTTGCTCAAAAAGATATTCGGATACTGTGTAAGAAAAATATGTCTTGCTAAAATTAAATCTAGATCATTTTCCAAAAACAAAAAGAGAAAAACAAAATTCCGGTGTAGTCAAAACCCGAAAGGGGGCTGCAGGAAAAATGGAAAAATCCAGTATAGTCAAAACCCGAAAAGGGGACATAGCAAAAATGGAAAAGCCCAGTCTGGTCAAAACCCGAAAGGGGGCCATAGCAAAAAAATGGGAATCAAAATCCGGTGTAGTCAAAACCCAAAAGGGGGCTGCAGCAAAAATGGATAGATCCAACATGGTCAAAACCCGGGAGGGGGCCATGGCAAAAAGGAAAAAATAAAAAAAGAGCATCCGGCGTAACTACCAACATGAAAAAGGAGTTGCGGCAAAAATGGAAAAGAAAAATCTCTCAAAAAAATAAACCTGAGTAAAAGCGCCAGAATAGATCAAAGTAGTAGATGGGTCTGAGTAGTTACGGAGCAGTGGTTTAGTATTCAGAAAATCTTTCTCCTCTGAAGATTGAATTTGATTCAGTGAAGTGGTCCGCCGCCTCAATGCTAAGATTGTGAAATCATTTCTGAATAATGAAGAACGAACAAAGGATTCCGTCCTCTGATCTTTCAGGTGATGGCCTTGTGCATGATTATTTTTGTATGACATAAACTTTATCTCTACGATTACGATGTACAGAGAAATCTAAATGTGCATGAATGCTAATGCTATTTATTTGATAAAAGTTTCGAGAAATAAGAAATGCATCCATACAGTGGAAACGCTAACAAGCTTTGCAGGAAAGGAAATCAAAATGCAAGAAGCCAAATCGCCGCAGGACTCACTGAGACAAATCGTCTAACAGGCGCAGCAAGGCCTGACAAACTTCCCGACAGCGAACGGTCATCCTGACATTATTCTCAGTACCCGAACGATCCACATCCAGCAAACGGCGAAGCGCCCGCAAAAGGGCCTGTAGCTGAATCAAATCAGGATAACCGCCGGGCAACAAGCGATCCAGGGAAGCGAAGCTGGACCGCAAATCTTCTATGTCTCGATGATGAATGTTTCTCTCCCGAGTTAGATTTCGGCGAACACCCCGCAATCGAACACGTAGGCGCTCGACCTCAGTAGCAGAACCGCGATAAGAGTCAGTCAGAGTATCAAAATCAGACTGCAAAGAATCTATCTGATCATCCAGGTCGCAGATTAAAGCCTCGGACTCTCTCAAAGTTTGATCAAAATCTAACAACTCGCGCAGCAATCTCCCAATCTCTCCAACCTGAAGATCATGATCGCGAGTCGCATCTATCAGAGAATTCTCTAAAGCTAGTACAGTGCTGGTAGAGATGGCAGATGCCCTAGCATCCGAAAGATTCTGCTGTAAAGTGCCAATGACGGCCTCCATGTTCGATAATCGCGAGGATAAGCATATCTCTGAGTAAAGAATCTCTCTCCCCGGCAATAGACGAAGCTTTCTGAATAGCCCTGTCTCTTTCCCCAATCATCTGAACATGTCGAGAATGAGATTGTGTCAGCTGAAGAGTGTAACCTACAGTCTGGGATGCTAAAAGAGAAGACCACT
>NMUG010003604.1:0-14627 GCA_002855965.1 Monotropa hypopitys
TATCGAACACCTTAAGGGTCTAAGTCCTACGAACCTTCAATAAACGTATCAATCACTCTACGAAACCCAAGCAATTCTCAATTGATTCTACTACGATAATAGAACCCAATTCAAGTCACCTCTAGCATTGTAGACCCAATTACTACAATGTGAAATCAATACAAAACATGGAGTGGATTATGAAATTGAAGGAAATCAATGACGAATAAGAATTCTATAGACATCCACGCACGCGCACAAGATAGGAGTTAAGAGTTTACCCACCGGAGAGTCGCCGGAAAAGTCACCGGAGAGGTCGCCGGAAAACCACCATTGTCGCCGGAGTCGGCAATTGTGGGTTTCGGGGACCACAACCTTCTGATGGAGCTCCAATTGTTGATCCCGATCTGTGTGCTACCGGTGAGGAGAGATCTGCAACCAAAGAATACCGTTAGTGCTACCCGGCGCCATCCGCCGAAATGGCACTCCGATGTCTAAGTCAGTAGGAGCAGGGAGCAGTGAAAGAGACAAAAGTAACATTGTAGCAAGTAGGAGTATGGGGTAGCATGTACCCCGTTAGGAAGGTCCCTATTATAACCAAGCTTGCTCCCAATATCATATCCCCGTTTCGCGATCTCTGACGCATTCTCCGTGAGTGTAACGCTCCCGCAATCTTCGGTCCGCTACCGAGATATTCGGGATCTTCCGTGATCCTTACTGCGCACGCTGACTTGCTGGTCCGGTACGATCCACGAGATCCGGCAAGCAATTGCTACCGGACCAACGATTCCAATTGTCGAGTATGTGCCTCATGCATCCTGATCCCATCGGTCCGGTACCATCTGTGCCACCGTGCGATCCTGCCCATATGGGCCGTGGTCCGGAGACCCTTATTTTCTGCAACATAGTTGGTTGCATCCTGACCTTATCGGTCTGGTACCATCAGTGCCACCGTGTGATCCTGCCCATATGGGCTGTGGTCCGGAGACCGTAATATCTCGTACCAACAGTGTTGGTTGTTTTCCATTCTACCACTGTGGGCCTATGGTCCATCTATCCGTGGTGCTACTGCCGTTGAGATACGGCCCAAAAGTCCATCACCCGGATTGGACCTGTCAGGCCCCGGATTTTCAAACCTTTTTTTTTTGAAAACAATTTAAATAAAAGCAGGGGGAAACATTACTTGTAGTATCTACACATTCCATTCTGTTCTCATTACATTTCAAGATACAAGTGATACAATATCCAAGAAAAGCGGAAGACTACAAATGCCGTACACGGCTACAACAGTGTAGAACTACAAAGTGAAGTGATGTGAGGGTCCATCCCACCCTCGGGAGATAACAGAAAGAAAGGAAAGAGCTGCACAACTGGAGAACCCTGCAAGTACCTCAAAAATTCAGCGGCTGGCTAAGATCCAGATCCAAGCATCCTCCTAGTCTCTACAACAACCTGTTGGGGGGGGGACCACGAAGGTCTGAGCAAACCACGGGCTCAGTAGATAAACTCCTGACCACTACCAAACATGCACGGACGGTGCATGCCTAGGAGGGGTCAGCACAAGTAGAAGCTGTAAAGGACTAGCACAACAGTAGTGGCAACAACAGTAGTAAAGCTGTAAAGAGAAACTCGAGTAGTAAAGCAGTAGAGCGAAGGAAACGTAAGCAGTGAAGGGCGACCTAGCTATAAGTCCGTCAACTAATCTCCTCAAGTACAAGGGAAGTAAAAGTGTCAAGCCTATAAGCTAATCCGACTCAAGCTCAAGTCGTCACGACCCACTCTCTACTAAGGTAGAATAACCTAGGGAGCTATCAAGAATCTGCGCAACGCGTATATGGGTAACCGTAGCACAAACCACTCCCAAGCCTCGCCACCTATCCATGGAGTTAAGTTGCTTAACCTACACATTCTGTTAACGTTTGAGATGTTCACTTACTTTCTTTCTTTTGTGCAATTCACATCTTACTAAGGTACACTTTCATTTAAATTCCCCTCTTGTTCATAGGGTGAGTTTCCCCTTGGAATTCCATCGTAAGTCTATTCCAAGTTATTATATTTGATTCGTGGTATGAATATTCCGTGGAGTCCCATCATAAGTCCACTCCAGACAAGCATAGTTATTGTTTCATAGATAAGTCATTGGAACCCCATCATAAGTCCGTTCCAAGTAAAGTCAAGTATCGTCGATAGGGGGAGAGGATAGTAGTTGGCCTACTAACTAACCCAAATCCTGTCCTAGCGTTTCCCAAGTAACGCTGGGAGGGCCCAAGTAACCCCCATTGTGCACAATGTCGTGGATGGAACGACCATCCCGAGAATCCCATCATAAGTTCGCTCTCGTATATCGTATCAAGAATTCCTATCGGAATATTCCTAGCCACGGCTAGTAGAGATATTTCCTAGCCACGACTAGTAGATCGCATCGGTCGCATTGTTCGTAATATCAAGTTGTTACGTTACTATCATTCACGTTTCCTAGCCAAAGCTAGTATGTTACTTTTTATTTCTTTCCTAGCCACCGCTAGTGTGTTGTACTCCTAGCCACCGCTAGTCTTTCTCGTTCCATTTCATTATGTCATTTTCATTTCTCCTAGCCAATGCTAGTGTTTCATGTTTTATGATTCCTAGCCGTGCCAGTGTTCCCCATTCTCCACTTCCAATCCCCTAGCCAACGCTAGTACCTACACGGAGGTCATCGCTCTTACTTTCATCTTTCATTTATAGGTGATAAGTTCAAGATAGTACACGAGTAGCCTTTAATAGGCACTTCCTCTATTTTGGAAGTTCATTGAATAATTTTACCTCTCACCGGATTTCATATCTTAAGCTCAACCTTGACCACGTCAAGGGAGGCAACCCACAAGGTTATTTCATTTGGGGTGGTCATCAAGTTCGACCACCCGCTTCATGTCCATGCTCTACACATAAATGAGCGAGTCCATGTCTCCGACCTTGGCAACGCCTAAGAAGGTCCCATACAATCGCGATCGTTCATGTGTTACTCAAACTAGTCCCTCAATTCCGATGTCGTGTCCAAAGCCCAACCTAGAGATTTTTCATAAGTTCCAAGGGTATCAATTTCACAGGAGTTTACATTCACTCTTTAATTTTTTTCCCAACCAATCATATACCCGTATTGGCCTCACGGCTAGCCCACAACCATTTTCTCTCACAAGGATCATTTAAGGTTCACTTGGGACTTTTATCGAACATGTAGCGTCTATGAATTTATGGGTGACCAACTAATCGCATAACCATCAATTGACATTCGCGACATTATTAATTCAACTCTTGACGCCTATCCGCTCAAAGTTCAAGTGGTTCTACCAAAGGATTTCCATCTTAATCCCAAATGCTATACAATTACAATTCTATGGGAATTTGGGCACGAATATACGAACTACATACACACACACGTACACATTTAATAGAAGTCAAGAATTTACCCACCGGAGCAATCGCCGGAAAGTCGCCGGAAAATGTTGCTGCAAACCGAACCCACCACCGCGTAGATCGCCTCATCCTCTTCAACGTTCCTTAAGACCGTACCTCCATAGCTCCTCGCCGGAAAGTCGCCGGAATCTTCAAACTCACCAGATGGACTCGCCATGTGGGTCACCGTGTAGCTCTCGCCGAGGGGAGCAATGTTTCTCCTAATCATTTCTCGATCCAAGCTTCTTCATCAAGCTCTAAATTTTGGATTTTGGAAGAATGTGGAAGATAGTGGGTTTTCCGGAGAGCTTAAGGTGAGGGGAACAACATTTCTTTTCGGAATTTCCTCATCCAAGCCTTGCAAGGCCTTGTATTTGAAAGAGGAAGAGAAATCTCCATTAATGGAGGAGGAGGAGGGAGAAGAGAGAGAGTGTCTAGGGTTGAAATGGGGAAGAATAAGACCCAATTTCGGGCTCCCTATGGTATATATACTTCCCCCAATTGAAATACCAAGTTTGCCCTTAATGAAATAAAGCTGTCAGAAAATTACACAGGGGTACCGGTCTCTTGATTTTTCGGAGACCGGTCCCTCCACAGTTGGGACCTCTCTGCTTCAAGAGAGACCGGTCTCTTGATTTTTGGGAGACCGGTCCCTTAGAGGAAATTTCCAGAATTTCCACAATGGGACTTCCGAGAGTATTTCGATCATAACTTCTTCGTCCGGACTCCGATTGAGACGATTCAAGTTGCGTTGGATTTGTAATTGAATTGTCTACGGCATTGATGAAGAACATTTTCGAATTCAGAAAGTATTTTGGAGTTAAAATAGACCTAGAAGACCCTCGGCACATTGCCGGAATAGCCTAGGACAACGCCATCCACTTCCGGGGACTCTAACTACCCCGAACTATTGAATTTCATCGAGTGAGGCTCGATATCAACAATAATGACATTTAAGAGATTGTTCAAATTTCTAGGTCATTACATCTCAACCTCCTTAAAAGAATTTCGTCCCCGAAATTTACTAGGGATAGAAGTGCATCGAAACACCGAAGAACAAATGTTCATGTCCATGCCATGAACTACGCGACGAGATCGAAAGAGATACTCCCCGATACAAGGGACACCGACACGGTCGTCAATTCAACAGTGATGCTACAACGAAAGGAGTCACACTTCTCAAAAAAGAATTGACCAACAATCCACGGTGCAACCATAGGTAACGCATTTCTCTTAAGAACTAGGAGCCAACAATTGGTAGAAGTCAAGCCAAACCAAACCGCGTGTCGCACAAAGGGTCAAAGGGACAACGCCCGAGATGGTGCGGACGCGTTGGTACAACAATTACGACCACCAACGATACAACAAGCGAAAGTTGCTCCACATGAGCTCAGAAATAGAAGGTCATTGGCCGAAAGAAACAATGCATACAAGGAGCAAGAACAAGCGGGGATACAATCGGCGATATTTATTATTATTGTTGTTTCACCATTTTCATACATGTGTTTTGATACAATTTTCGCACCGCTAATTCCCAAGGACACCCCACACATATATATGTAGATAAATATATAGATGGACATATATGTCCCCCCCCACACACCAATGTGACATCAAGTGACACAAGGGCTTGAGTTAGAGATGTGCCGGCCGGACACTTACTCCACTCAACCTCCTTGGGTCATCCATAGTCGCACGATCAAAGGAATAACACACGCAGTCGATTCTACACAGAAGGTGCAAGAATAGACGACTCAACCACTCGCTCCCAATCTACCACGGTCTACCCAACGTCACGGGTTCCAAAACGATTCGCGAGATCGATAGGAATTCCAAGAGCACATCCAACTGAACAAGTGGAGGCAAGATCAACGTCATTCATTGTCAGCAACCAGAATAACACGAAGAACTTTGACACTCGGTCAAGATGTCCACCAAGAGACCGCGAACCCAACAGAGGGTTTTCACCCAACACAGTTCCAAAGATGGGAAGCGATATTTGCACGAAAGTTGCCGCGCCGCCAAACAAACCGCTGAAACGAAGGAGTGGATGCCAACAGGTGCATCGCCAGGATTGGTTCCTCTCTCGAACCTGAAGTCTAGAAACAAACAATTGCCAACTTGAATTTCCTTGTTACCGCTGCGCAACTCTGATATCGACCGAAGACGGTATCGCAATTGATCCACATTATGCCTTGAAGTCCACGCTTCACAGTTTACTGTCAACAGAGCACTCGAAGGAGGAGCCGCACGGGTATAGCACAATCAACGGGTAAGTCACAGAGAGACTAACATTCAACGGGGATTCCACGAATCAACCACACACTAGACCAAAGTCCGAACATGTCAATCAGTGAAGTACGAAGATCACAACAAAAGAGTACCAGTATCAATCAAGCCAAGTGCCACACAGAAGAGAAAATGGACAACTCCCGATCAGGTGTGGACACTACAGTCACCGCCGAGACGGACACGACTGAACAGAACAAGATAGGGTGATTGTCGCGTAAGACGTTGCCAAAAAGAGTTCACGATGAACAGAACCGAACAGAAAAGTACTTCAACCGAATAGCATCTATTGCCGCGCAAGGGAAAGGCCGAATGGAAACATGGCCACTCAAACGCATGGCCGAATAAGAGCCAACTGAACGAGAACACAACCACACTGGGGTATTACCGAGCCAAAGCGTCGCCGATCGGAATAAGACATTGCAGAACGTAGGTGCGGGATTAAATCATCCACTACCGTGCTGGGCACAAACTTGCCGTACTGTCGGCACCAAGCCACATAAGAACTGATCCGAAGAAACAAGGGATCATAATCATACGAGGTAGAGGATCAACTGTCCGACCTAGAAAAGGCCGCACTAACGGAGCGCTGCCACACAAGAACAAGTTGGACACAGCCAAGGAAGCACTGTAATACAGAATCAAGACCCAACCAACAGGATACGAGAGAATCATATCCGAGATTTGCTGTAACTGCACATCGCATGCCACCGGGAAGAGAAAAGCCGAGCGAAGAAATCTTTCTGAGAGACTAGCACACGACTAACAACCAATCCACGTCGCCGCGAAGTTCAAGAGGGCACGAGAGAACAAGCAGCTTCTACGAAGCGTCTGGTTGCCACGAAAACAACAACTCCAAACTCCAATTTACAAACGTCTACATCGAATCTCGAACGATTTTACCGACTACAAATCATCGCGGAACTACGTCCAGACGTAAGGGATGCGTTACCGTCGCACTTACACTCACGTGCTAACGAACAAAGACGTTGAGACATCTCACTTCACAGGCAAACGCAGGCAACTCAACCTCCTTAAAAGAGGAAAACCAGAAAATCCCGACTACGCCTTAAAGATCTTATTAAAAGAGGGAACAAAATCAAATTCCTATGGACCAAAGAATCAATCTTACTACAAGTTCTCGGAATTTGCATCACAAAACCACAATGATCATGCCACCTACTCTCAAGGGGCTCAACAAAGTACTAAAAATCGCCGACTAGTGTCGGAACTTCCCAAGTTAATTCTACTACGCCATCATGAGATCGGGATTCTTACCTATATAGCAACAAGGTAAAAGGAACCACTACGCTCACTTCAAAGTTTTCCAAAGGGTTTCAACCCACTACAGATACCGACTCGACTCCAGCAATCCTAGAGGAGACCACAATAGCACAAGACCGTCAAAGAATGCATCGAAGATGCCAAGGGTAGGGATATCGAGATATTCAACAACTACAAGGCAACTGAGCTTGCCATAAAGATCAACACTCGACTTCCCAAAGATGGAGAAACTCGACATCCGTAGAAGGAGACGGAACAAACAGAGTATCAATAAGAAGCGGAACTAAGAAGCAAGAATGCGTCACAAGCACACAGACACGATCAAAGAACAATGTAATGACCAAGAAAACCCATGGAGACTAGGTGTCTCCCCACGGTTCCAAGGTATTCGAACCGAAAGCTCTGATACCAAGTTGTCACGCCCCGGATTTTCAAACCATTTTTTTTAAAACAATTTAAATAAAAGTAGGAGGAAACATTACTTGTAGTATCTACACATTCCATTCTGTTCTCATTACATTTCAAGATACAAATGATACAATATCCAAGAAAAGCGGAAGACTACAAATGCCGTACACGGCTACAACAGTGTAGAACTACAAAGTGAAGTGATGTGAGGGTCCATCCCACCCTCGGGAGATAACAGAAAGAAAGGAAAGAGCTGCACAACTGGAGAACCCTGCAAGTACCTCAAAAATCCAACGGCTGACTAAAATCCAGATCCAAGCATCCTCCTAGTCCCTGCAATAACCTGTGGGGAGGGACCACGAAGGTCTGAGCAAACCACGGGCTCAGTAGATAAACTCCTGACCACTATCAAACATGCACAGACGATGCATGCCTAGGAGGGGTCAGCACAAGTAGAAGCTGTAAAGGACTAGCACAACAGTAGTGGCAACAACAGTAGTAAAGCTGTAAAGAGAAACTCGAGTAGTAAAGCAGTAGAGCGAAGGAAACGTAAGCAGTGAAGGGCGACCAAGCTATAAGTCCGTCAACTAATTTCCTCAAGTACAAAGGAAGTAAAAGTGTCAAGCCTATAAGCTAATCCGACTCAACCTCAAGTCGTCACAACCCACTCTCTACTAAGGTAGAATAACCTAAGGAGCTATCAAGAATCTGCGCAACGCATATATGGGTAACCGTAGCACAAACCACTCCCAAGCCTCGCCACCTATCCATGGAGTTAAGTTGCTTAATCTACACATTCTGTTAACGCTTGAGATGTTCACTTGCTTTCTTTCTTCTGTGCAATTCACATCTTACTAAGGTACACTTTCATTTAAATTCCTCTCTTGTTCATAGGGTGAGTTTCCCCTTGGAATTCCATCGTAAGTCTATTCCAAGTTATTATATTTGATTCGTGGTATGAATATTCCGTGGAGTCCCATCATAAGTCCACTCCAGACAAGCATAGTTATTGTTGTATAGATAAGTCATTGGAACTCCATCATAAATCCGTTCCATGTAAAGTCAAGTATCGTCGATAGGGGGAGAGGGTAGTAGTTGGCCTACTAACTAACCCAAATCCTGTCCTAGCGTTTCCCAAGTAACGTTGGGAGGGCCCAAGTAACCTCCATTGTGCACAATGTCATGGATGGAGCGACCACCCCGAGAACCGCATCATAAGTCCGCTCTCGTATATCGTATCAAGAATTCATATCGGAATATTCCTAGCCACGGCTAGTAGAGATATTTCCTAGCCACAGCTAGTAGATCGCATCGGTCGCATTGTTCGTAATATCAAGTTGTTACGTTACTATCATTCACGTTTCCTAGCCAAAGCTAGTATGTTACTTTTTACTTCTTTCCTAGCCACCGCTAGTGTGTTGTACTCCTAGCCACCGCTAGTCTTTCTCGTTCCATTTCATTATGTCATTTGCATTTCTCCTAGCCAATGCTAGTGTTTCATGTTTTATGATTCCTAGCCGTGCTAGTGTTCCCCATTCTCCACTTCCAATCCCCTAGCCAACGCTAGTATCCACACGGAGGTCATCGCTCTTACTTTCATCTTTCATTTATAGGTGATAGGTTCAAGATAGTACACGAGTAGCCTTTGATAGGCACTTCCTCTATTTTGGAAGTTCATTGAATAATTTTACCTCATCGGATTTCACATCTTAAGCTCAACCTTGACCACGTCAAGGGAGGCAACCCACAAGGTTATTTCATTTGGGATGGTCATCAAGTTCGACCACCCGCTTCAAGTCCATGCTCTACACATAAATGGGCGAGTCCATGTCTCCGACCTTGGCAACGCCTAAGAAGGTCCCATACAATCGCGATCGTTCATGTGTTACTCAAACTAGTCCCTCAATTCCGATGTCGTGTCCAAAGCCCAACCTAGAGATTTTTCATAAGTTCCAAGGGTATCAATTTCACAGGAGTTTACATTCACTCTTTAATTTTTTTCTCAACCAATCATATACCCGTATTGGCCTCACGGCTAGCCCACAACCATTTTCCCTCACAAGGATCATTTAAGGTTCACTTGGGACTTTTATCGAACATGTAGCGTCTATGAATTTATGGGTGACCAACTAATCGCATAACCACCAATTGACATTCGCGACATTATTAATTCAACTCTTGACGCCTATCCGCTCAAAGTTCA
The DNA here is from genome assembly GCA_002855965.1 of Monotropa hypopitys. Lineage (NCBI taxonomy): Eukaryota > Viridiplantae > Streptophyta > Magnoliopsida > Ericales > Ericaceae > Monotropa > Monotropa hypopitys. The sequence continues at coordinate 9,596 of NMUG010003604.1, forward strand.
AGTGGTTCTACCGAAGGATTTCCATCCTAATCCCAAATGCTATACAATTACAATTCTATCGGAATTTGGACACGAATATACGAACTACATACACACACACGTACACATTTAATAGAAGTCAAGAATTTACCCACCAGAGCAATCGCCGGAAAGTCGCCGGAAAATGTTGCTGCAAACCGAACCCACCACCGCGTAGATCGCCTCATCCTCTTCAACGTTCCTTAAGACCGTACCTCCATAGCTCCTCGCCGGAAAGTCGCCGGAATCTTCAAACTCACCGGATGGACTCGCCATGTGGGTCACCGTGTAGCTCTCGCCGAGGGGAGCAATGTTTCTCCTAACCATTTCTCGATCCAAGCTTCTTCATCAAGCTCTAAATTTCGGATTTTGGAGGAATGTGGAAGATAGTGGGTTTTCCGGAGAGCTTGAGGTGAGGGGAACAACATTTCTTTTCGGAATTTCCTCATCCAAGCCTTGCAAGGCCTTGGATTTGATAGAGGAAGAGAAATCTCCATTAATGGAGGAGGAGGGAGTAGAGAGAGAGAGTGTCTAGGGTTGAAATGGGGAAGAAGAAGACCCAATTTCGGGCTCCCTATGGTATATATACTTCCCCCAATTGAAATACCAAGTTTGCCCTTAATGAAACAAAGCTGTCAGGAAATTACACAGGGGTACCGGTCTCTTGATTTTTGGGAGACCGGTCCCTCCATAGTCGGGACCTCTCTGTTTCAAGAGAGACCGGTCTCTTGATTTTTGGGAGACCGGTCCCTTAGAGGAAATTTCCAGAATTTCTACAATGAGACTTCCGAGAGTATTTCGATCATAATTTCTTCGTCCAGTTTCCGATTGAGACGATTCAAGTTGCGTTGGATTTGTAATTGAATTCTATACGGCATTGATGAAGAACATTTTCGAATTCAGAAAGTATTTTGGAGTCAAAATAGGTCTGGAAGACCCTCGGCACATTGCCGGAACAACCTAGGACAACGCCATCCACTTCCGGGGACTCTAACTACCCCGAACTATTGAATTTCATCGAGTGAGGCTCGATATCAACAATAATGACATTTAAGAGATTGTTCAAAATTCTAGGTCGTTACAGGACCGTCTGCCCGTCATGAGCCTGACCCCGTGGGTCTGCTCCGTTTACCCAGTCCGTAGGCCTGACATAGTTCGGTTACTACAATTCTTATCTAACATGCTGTGTATAAAGATTGTTAATCCATAGTGAGATTCTTGAGACAGTGTGGTATAAAGAAATCCTTGTGTTCTATAGTTTACTAATTCTTTGTGCTTTTAGCGGTCATATCTATAACATGCTGTTCTCTATACGATTCTTAGTGTATTTCATGCCCACTTTGGACCTATGTCTCATACAGGGACACCTGGATGTGGAACTGAATGAAGTAGGGCGACAACAAGCAGCTGCAGTAAGTTGACCCTTGACATGGACACTGCTGAGAGTACTAATTTCTTCGTAGTAACTGCATACTAAACTGCTTGCCTTTCCTGTAGCTGGCTGATCGACTCTCAAAAGAGACTGCAATTTCTGCAGTGTACTCCTCGGATTTAAAGCGAGCTCTTGAGACTGCCCATATCATAGCAAATAAATGTGGTGTGCTTCAGGTATGATTCAAGAAGAGGGAAAAAAAGCAGACTTTTCTTCAGATACCCTGCTGTGGTTATGTTCACTATAGACAGCTGAAAAACGCTGTCATTGCCTCTAATGTTGAGTTAATATACAGTATCTGTAGCCTGATGGCTAAATTTACTTCTTTTTATTGGTATATTTGAGGTTATACAAGATTCAAACCTGAGGGAACGTAATCTTGGAGATCTTCAAGGTTTTGTATTACATGAAACAGCCAAGCTTAAGCCAGATGCATATCAAGCAACTCTATCTGCCAGGACTGATGTCGAAATACCAGTAAGCAAATGAAGAAGCATCAAAATTTGGTTGTTGATTGGATATTTCAAATCAAAGTTTCCTAAGAGTTCTTGTTCCATTTTTATATCAATATATAAACATTATTGCGAGAAATCAAATAATATTTCACTCCATTTTCAGTAACGATCTATAAAATCCTTGTGGGAGAAATCAGTAATTTGTTTTTGTTGATACTTGCTTTAGCTAGGACAACACTGGACGAGGGAGGGAAAGTATTTTGGTACCCTTTTTTTTACAAAAGTAATGGCAAGGTCTAAAATTGCAAACTATAGATATATTATGGCAATATCTAAACTCTGGGGGAGAGCAACTGAATATTGGTAAGAGGTGCAACAGCTGTATCAGAGAATATACTTGCTAGCTTGGGTGATAGAAGTGTATAGAGGAGACTTGGAAAAACATATCGTGTGCCTAGAAATATAATAATGGTCTCTCTTGAAGAGAAAGAGGGTGACAAAGGAGTATATCGATGTGGTGACATGTATGATGGAGTTGTGAGCCGCAGACGACAACTAGATAACCTCCAGAAGACACAAATGAATTTCCAAAGGGAGAAAATCTTCAGTACAAATGTGAATCCCCAACCCAAGAAATTAAGCTTGAAATTAATTCGTTATGAGAAAATATAATTTGGGGATTTTTTTTTTGAGAATTTTCGGATTTTTTCTAGAATTTATTATGGCCTAAAATGATTTGTTGAGGTTGAAAAGCAGGGCTTTATTTAATTCGGGGTCAAGATGAAATAATAAATTTTGAGTTCAAATGAAGTATTCTGGAAATTCTGTGGCAATTTTGTAATTTCCAGACCAATGATTGAGCAATCATTGGCTCTATCCGGTGTCAGAGTCCGGTCCCATCCCTGTCAGCCGGAGATGATATGGCACTGCATCTGTTAGCCGAACTGACTAGGTATTGCAGTTGTTATCCGAAGCTGACCAGACATGCAGAATATTAGTCGGACTGACATATACGGTTGGCCACACGCTACCCTACTGAAACCTGACTTCTGGTCCGACCTGCTCCACTTTGCCCACACTTCATCTCCTCTACTCGGCAATCATCACCTACAAAACCTACTGTTGCACTCCAGCCCATTGACTTATCTCAATCCGGACCATAATTCCATAATTGCTTCCAAACCTCTCCATTCAGCTATAAATACAACCCCTTCACATTCATTTCTCCTCACCAGCCTTATCTACCTTCTTGAGAGCATTTTAGAGTGAGAAATAGTTCATCCTCTCAAGTCTTAAGTTCGACAGAACTCCTCTCTGTTCGGCAGATCAATCCAGTCGGAGTCCTTCATCTCAGTCTTCCAATCCTAGCTCAGACTCCAGATTTTCAGTTCGACATTCAACCTCCGAACTAAAGGTGAACCTTGAGAACCCCCTTGTTCTTTATTGTTCGGCCAAGGGTTTCGGGCCCAGCCACACTTGTAATTTAATCTTCACCAGTTTGGAAAATTGTCCTTTTGTCCGACTGACCACCCCACCTGTTTGGCCACTCATGGCTCTTCGTTGTGTTTAGTTCAGCAGGTTGTTCCATAGCATTGCCGCACTCCCTTGAGCTCGGCCAGACTTTGTTTGACCTTTGTATGTTCCTTCCTGTTTGGCCGAGCACCTATGACCCTTGTCTTAACTTTGTGAGCTCGACACAACCTTTATTGAGCTCGACAATGCCTTCCATCCATGCATTGCACCTGTGCCGCACTGAATACACATATTTTGTGCTCGATAAAGCCTTTAGTGTTCGTCAATGCCCTTATGAACTGTCCGGATGTCTTGAACCTTCTTGGCAGATCACCTCTGCTCGGTCACCGTCCGGACACTTTGGACTTGTACTCAGATTGTGTTTCCACATAGTTGTCGACCTCATCTGCAACTGCAGCAGCTTGCGCTCGGATGACCTGACCAGAACTGCGCTTTTATCCGCCTGTTGAGAGCTCGACATTGTGCCAGCTTGGCTAACCCTTTTACTGCTCGGGCAACCTATCCACCCTCTTGGCAGAACTATTTCTACCTTATAAATCCACTCAGCGGTCCGACCCACCTAGAGAACCCTTGCGATTAATTATGCCCTGGCCATCATAGTATCTCTGTTCGGACCAGTTTTTGGCCCTGTGTTCGGCCAATGGTTGTTCGGCCCAGGAGGCCCTGTTCGGCCAAGGCTTGGACGAAGGGTTTAAAGTGGCCGAAGTGTCTGAATATGAAATGGAGGAAATGACTAATTTATCCCCATGAATTTATATTGGCAGATTGGGAACCCGACCTTGGATAAATTTATAAATCACATATTCTCCAATTACGATCAGGTGAGTCCCGTATATGCCTTTTTTACTTGAAATTTTATTAGAAAGCATGCTAGCAATAGAATTTATTGCAAAATATGTTATATGCTAATGAGCATGAGATGTATATCGAAAATCAATTGAGAAAGAAAGATGATGAGCATGCTAAATTATGTTTAAAAGCACTATTGACTTAACGAGAAGAATAATTTCTGTAAAATGATTCTCGACAAGGGGTCTGAAACGGTGCCTCGGCCGCTAGGGGACTGATAAAGATTCTAGCGAGAGGTAGGGGAAATAGGGGTGAAATCATAGACAGATGATCGCGAGTGATCGCACCGACTATATTTAATGTAGTGTCGCTCCCTATGACTGACTAGCTGTGATCATAAATAATGAATGTCGTAAAAACGAGATTTGGAAAAGATTTTATGCCAAGGGAACACTATGCTAAAGGTGAAATTGTATGTTGAGTAACTTGATATGATATGAAAGCCGAAAGGGGTTATGATACGAAATGAATTGAGGCTATGACCGGAAACTTACTATTTTTATGAAATGGATTTAGAAAAGGAAATATTGTTAAATTCCATGAAAATTAGTAATCTTGGTATATCTCTGTGGTAGTCGGACCCTGACTATCTCGGGCCGGACCCCCACCAATTTGGATCAGCTCAACATCCGGATCCAACACACACCTCACGGAGCAATCCAGGGCCGTCGGCCTCACGGACCTCCGGACATACACTGCTGTCGGACAGATCCGGCGGATCATCATGTGTTCGACATCTTAAGCA
>NMUG010003605.1:0-14627 GCA_002855965.1 Monotropa hypopitys
TATTATTTTTTTGTTTATTAAAAACTAAAAATAGAATCATATTTTTTTAAATATAAAAAAAATGAAAACGTGTTTGATAATATGTTTTTAAGAAACAGTAAATAATAAAAACAACATAAAACATGTTTGGTAATATTATTTTTGTTTTTTTTTTCATTTTTATTTCATTAGAATAAACATCAATAAACCAATAATATACACATACACTAAAATTCCTGCACACACATACATACACAAAAATACACATACATGCACCAAGACACATATCAACATGTACACACATCACAAACACACAAATCTCAACACACACACACATATCAGCGCACACATGCACACACATATACACATATACACACCCCAAGACACACATTAGTACACATGCACACACATACATATACACCCAAAAACACAAATACACACCGCTCAAAACATACACAATACACACCTCAAATCACACACATGTGCACATATGTGTGTGTTTTAGTGTGTGCTGATTGTGTCTTAGTTTGTGTGTATATTGATATGTGTGTGTATATATGTATGTGTGTCTTGTTGATATGTGATGTATGTGTGTTGATGTGTGTCTTGGTGTGTGTGTGTTAATATTTGTCTTGGTATGTGTGTTGATGTGTGATGATGTGTGTCTTGGTATTTGTGTGTTGATGTATGTGTGTTGATGAGTGTGTGTCGATGTGTGTCTTGATATGTATGTGCTGATGTATGTCTTGGTATGTGCTGATGTATGTCTTGATATGTATATGTATGTGTTTGTTGATGTGTGTCTTGGCGTGTGTGTATTGATGTATGTGTGCATGTCTTGGTGTGTGTGTTTGTGTAGATGTGTGTGTATTATGATGTGTGTCTTGCTGATGTGTGTATGTGTGTGTATTTATATATGAATGTGTGAGTATGTGTATTTTGGTGTGTGAGTGTTGATGTGTAATGATGTGTATCTTGGTATGTGTCTTGGTGTTTGTATGTGTGTGTATGTTGGTGTATAAAAGAAAACGATAAAAATAAACAATGTAAACATAAAAAAAACTTTTTTGTGTTTGTATAATTTCTTGAAATTTTAAAATCGTTTATAAAAAACAAGAAACAAAAATAAACTATTAAACATGTTTTTATTTTTGTTTCTATAAAAATAATAATATAAACGAAAAACAGTAAACATAAACGTTACCAAATAGACCATTTATAATTGTAAGTGAGAAGATGAAATCTATAATTACCAATTAATCAAATAACAACTTTAAAGTTTGCAAACTACAAGAAAATTAGGTTTTGACGACCAAATTACCGACACACAAAAAATAATGTCGGCATTGGTTATCGTTTGCCGACACAATCATAAAATTGTGTTGACAATACCTTGTCGCTGATGAGAAGTTTCAACCTATCTTTGCCAACACATTATTATTTTTGTCGACGGAGTTGTGTCGGCAAAAGAACCTGCTCTACATATATACTTTCGCCTATACAAATTTGTGTTGGCAAATAAAAAGAAAAAATACAAAATTATAATACACTTTCACTAATACAAGAGTTGTGTCGGCAAAATATAATATACTTTCGGGTGTGAGGTTGGTTCTTGAATTCATTGAGACAACCTGAATCAATTCGTGATTCATTCGTGAGATAGTCTATCCTTGAATTCGTTGAGGTGACTATAAATCAATTCCCGGTTTGATGGTTTTTCTTGATTGGTCCTTGAATTCGTTGAGGCAACCCCAAACTAGCCCAAGGTTTGACTGTAGGGCCGATCCCAGATTTGTCTAGGAGGTTTGAATCCTTTGTGGCCTTTTTTTAACACTTGTTCGAAGTCGGGAATTGAACAAATTAATTATGCAAGATAATTCAATTCACCAACGTGTATCTATATATATAGAGAGAGAAGGAAAGAATAGATGATGTTTAATGTAGTTTGGTGGATTGTGTGGGCTAAGGCTAAGTCGTAGTATTGGCTAGTGGATTTGATATAGAGTTTGGTTTGAGAGCAATAGTTGATAACAGTGTTGTAAGGAATGAGTTGTGTCCTTGGGTGCGCATTGCCTAGTGAGTTGTTGTAGTGGAGCCATATAGTCTTGGTATAGTTGAGATTGAGTTCCTTGGCCTTTGTGGCCTTTCGTTCTAGTGTATGTTATCGGGTTTTATGATTGATGGATATGTGGTGAATAAAGATTAGTGGTTGGTGTGTTGAGTGGTATTGAGAAAGATAGAATGGTTAGGGTCCTTCTTGGTGTGCTAGTATAGATGAGAGAATTTGGTAAGGCTATATGCTTTGGTTGGGAGATTGGCTTGACTGTGATGTGTGCGAGAAGTGTGTGAGTGATGGCATGCTTGGGATTACATTGTAGGGATTCACACTATATGCACATGTCACCACGATTGCATTTACACTTGATAGATGCATATTTGCTGGGTCTTTATGACTAAACCTTCGTTTTTAAATTCTTTGCAGGTTTGCATGGTCTAATAGCTTGTGGCTGGGAGTTGGCATAGGCTTGCTTTGTCTTCATTTCAAGTGAGCATCATTTCATTTATATTTTGTTCAGCTGTCATTGTATAAGATCTCCTTTGTCACGCCCCGGATTTTCAAACCCTTTTTCTTTTTGAAATCATTTAATAAATGGTAAAACAACATGAATCATCACAATTTTGAAATAAGTCTAATAACCAAAACATCCCATCGCACGTACACACGAAAATCCGAGATTGAGTGCGGAAAAGACCATAAAACCCAACACATGGAAGAGAAAAAGAGAAGTAGCATGGGAAATCTAGTTATTACAAAACCACTACTTCTATTACAACCCCAAGGGCTAATTTGAAATTAAATGAAAAGCATAAGTCTTCCAAGAGCCCCAATATCAATGAGCTCCAAGATCTTCTAAAACTGGGTCCTTACCTATGAAGTTAAAAATAGAGGGCGTGTCACGCCAAAGTAGGAAATATTTATCAATAACATCACTTATGCTTGGCGTGACTAGTGTGTGAACTGTACAAGAGATATTGACATGAATGAGCTATGCAATGCAAGGCAAATGATCCCACTAAAGATATGGTGACGTAACGAATCAACCAAAGTAAAGAGGTGCAAGAGACTCCAAGACAAGAGTCGATATAAGAACAAGTTACCATTCCACTTGAATCGATGGATAACTTCCAAGGGGCAACTAGACAAGAGCACACAAATAGGTGAGATAAAGGTTTGTAGTGAACATCTAAACAAGAGTTCACAATAGATAACCATAGAAATGTAAAGGACAACTAATCAAGAGTCCACAGCCGTACGACATAGGTATTCATTTAATATTATCCAACCCTTGGTTAAATTCACATTTTGTTCCATGTTGTGTGTCATATCAGATAAGAGAATCCCTAGTCAAGGCATTCTAACGTAAAGTATCAAAATAGGATCCCTAGGCAAGACACCCTTAGTGTCAACTTCCGGAACCCCTAAGCAAGGCGTTCGATATCATCAAAGTGTCAAATGGATCCCTGAACAAGGCACCCTTAATTCTTCAATCATAGTGACATTGATATGGCAAGGCTTGGTTAGTAGCTCGTCAACTCACTAACCAACCATATCCGGCTTACCCAATAATGTTGGGAGGGCTCATGGTTACCCCTATTGTGCACAATGTCGTGGATGGAGCGACCATCCCAGGACCCCTGAACAAGGCGCCCCGTATCAAGTATCAAATCACATACCATAGTCACGGTGTCTGGGAGGCCCCTGAAAAAGGCACAGTCCCGCATAGTACGTCAATATAACAAGTGTATATCGGGGAGGCCCCTGAACAAGGCGCAGTCTCGGATAACACGTCAATGTAACCAGTGTCTCGTCATGGTACCAAGTGTATCGTTCGTGTAGTTTGATCATACATGTGAGGTAGTAACCCGCGACGTAACCAACGCATGTCAAATTATTTGTTGAACATGGCATATGTCAAAACCCCATCTGTTAATATTGTTTCGCGCCCAATTACCCATTTTCGAAGTCAATTTAGGTATCCAAGGTCATTTAGACCAAACCCCCCAATTTTCCAAACTAGGGTTTATGTGAATTTGGGGCTTTTCTCGTGGGTGATTACAATATGAAATTGAATGCATTATACACTAGGTATGACCCTAGAGACTTCCCCTAACCCATCAATTTCGTCAATACATGAGTTGCTCTAGGTTAATTTCAATCAAATGTTCTTCCTACGAAAATTACCCAACACAATGGATTTTCAAGAGCAAGGGAGGGGAGACACAAATATAAACCATGTTAGAGATAGATAAATCCTACCTTAATGAAGCTTTGAGAAAATCCCAACTTCGGATTTTGGAGGAATGAAGAAAACAGTGGGTGTCCCAGATAGATCACGTCGCAAGGATCAACGTTTCTTCTTCGCTTTTCTTGATTTGAGCTCCTTAGAGCCTTGGTTTTCAAGCTCCAAGCTTGGACAACAATGGAGGTGGGTAGGGTTTGAGAGAATACGGTTAGATAGAGGTAGGACATGAGTGGGAATGATACAAATCGGGCTCCCAAAGATATATATAGCCCCCAAGACGAAATGACAAGTTTACCCTTAATGAGGTCTGCCAAACAGACTCTGCACTGGTGCACAGCATCTCTGCACCGGTGCAAACCCACCCTGCACCGGTGCAAACCTTGGTTGCACCGATGCAACTGCTTCAAGAATCGGGCAGAAGGTTTACACCACAATCTGCACCGGTGCACATCCATCTTGCATCGGTGCAACTGTTCCAACAATTTGGGCAGAAACTTCAGAGCTTCCCTGCACCGGTGCGCATCTCACCTGCACCGGTGCAACTGCTCCAAAACTGAACAGTGGCACTAAAAATTATCCTGCACCGGTGCACACCCATTCTGCACCAGTGCAACTGCACCAAAACCTGAAAAATGACAGAAACAAGGGTTCCGAACCACCCCGAAACGTCCTGAACTTAAGACAAACGATGCATAAGGATGCAAAGGCATCCCGGGACCATACTCTCACAATGGAAACAAGTTCGAGGAGGAATTTGATACATGAAAACTAATCCAAGGCACGATTTTTAAATCCAAAAAATAGTATAGAGTTTTGAGTCGTTACATCCTTTCCCTGGCTTTAATTAAATTGTAAAGACTATGCATGTATTTGATTTTCAAGAAAAGCTTCATTTAAAGAAATTGTAAAGATGTTTATGTTTGATCATTCATGGCCCCTTATAGTAAGGTTTGATTCATATGGTTTTATAAATTATCTTTCTTTTATTCCTTCAAAAAAATAGTTTGAAAATCTGGGGCGTGACAACACCTTTGCCGATTCAATCTTTGTCAGCAAAACTATCACACATATTTCATTTTCAATGATCTTTTGCCGACAGAGTCACATTTGCCGACATGGTTTATCGCAAAATTTGTGTCGCTAAATGTATAGGATTTGCCGATGCAGGACAAATTGTGTCGGCAAAGACTTTTATCGACATTAAAATGCCGACCAAATGCCGACACACCAATTTGTGTCGGCATAAACCTTTGCCGACACCATTAGGCTTTTGCCTATATATTTTCGTGTGTCGTCAAAACCTAATTTTTTCTGTTTGTATTTACTAGTGATAACCCGTGCCGATGGCACGAGATGAAATTTAGAGTAATTTTACAGCAATAACTAACAATAATAAACTATAATAATTAATTACAATAATTTTATATAAAACATTGTCATGAAATTTGTGAAAAATCAACGTTGCATTCAAAAATTCATTTGTGCACAAATACTACAAAAAGCACAAATTACTTGTCTTTAAGCATTTGTGCATCAAGAGAATTATGTCAGGGGTGCAGTGCTTGTACCACTTCTCCCTGCACTGAATTAGAACAAAGGATAGAGAGGATAAGAAGTGGATACACCCCATTCAGAACTTTGGTTCAAGACGGAGTTGAACCATAAGACCTCAAACTTAGGCCACCACAACTTCTTCCACATAATTGAATCAACCAACAGAGTAAGACCTGAAACAAAATGGCTAAATAGAGTTGCTATTATCAAGCGATCGACATACTTCTGACAATCATTTTAAGACAAATGCAATTTATGTGTCTACCAAAAGTTTTGGAAGAATATTTCACCGACCTATGCAAAACTAAACAGTTCCAATGCAATATTGTGAGGCTTTTCACAGCAAAATCAATTTTGTCTGCATTCATACAGGAATAGTCTAAAATCGAGGTGGAAGTCATGATAAAGTGCACATTATCATATTTTAAAATATCTTAAACAACAAAGATCGAGCATGTACTATATCCCGCTCATCATGTAGTTCTTGGCCATGCATCGTAATGACGCTCTTAATATGAACACAAAATGTTTTAACCACAACAATATATCAGCATGAAGCAATGACTAAGACGTAAACTAATGTTCAGCACGGAAGGGTCCAACAATAAATGTAAAATCCTTGACAACAAGGCACAAAGTTGAAGCCTCTGATGTCCTATACCACAAAATGCATTTGTTAATGCCTTCAAGCAAATACATTTTAAGCCAGATGGCACCCCTCCAACACTCACATTAGTATAGGTTGGAGGTTTATATTCCCCCTCCCCATAACTCAAATAATGTTCCATTTTCTCCCTATTTGCTATCCAATTCATATCCCATAGCATCCATCCATGTTGATTTCCATTTTAATCATCAATACATAACAAAACATCAGCAAACTCAATAACTTAGTTTTACTTTCCACATTAGTTTAATTTTGTCAAAATCATCAACTATTAGTCGCAATGAAACAAAGCACATCCAATGTGCTGATACAACTTACTATGTATCGAGTGTGGGGAGAATGGATTTCAATAATTAATCAAATATTTACATAATATGAACTTAAATAAATATACAATTTTATATTCACATAATATAATAAATATACACCAAAAAATACATTCGAAGAGCATTGGGTATGGAAAGAATGGATTTCCAAATCGGATCCCCCATCAGATTCTCGACGACAAATAGGGATGAGGTGGTTTTGTTGTTACTGAAGTGAAAAAAAATGTAAAGAAGAGAAGATGTAAAGAACATCCTAAAATTAACAGGATTGAAGATAAAAAATCCAGAATATTTGTCAAAGACATGCAAGACTTGTAAAGGCGACACGAGGAGATGGCGATGCGAGGAGATGGCGATAACTTAAGAACAGAACTCCTGAGAGTTGCGTCCTGTCGGTAATGCGAGGAGATGGTAATGCGATGCAAGTAGTTAGCCATGCAACGATAATACATTAGATTTAGAATTTCCATAATATAAAACAAAAACACTCACAAATGAAGTCATACAAAGTTGTTCATTTATCTATGTTTGGGCTCAAAGAAAGGCCCGCATCGATGATTCATAGGGCCTGCGTCTGAAGCTGCATCAATGTCGTGCATTTGGAGCTACGTCAATGTCGTACGTCTAGGGATGCGTTAGGAGCTACGTCAATGTCGTACGTCTAGGGATGCGTTAGGAGCTACGTCAATTTTGTTTAACTTACAAAACTTGTAGCTTTGTTTAGGAATAAACATCATGATTTTAAATTTAAAATCAACTAATCATAACACAAATCATGCAGCTTTGTTTAGGATTGGTTCGAATTTGCAAACAATTCTCCCCATCTTTGCGCTTTACAGTTTTTAAATGCATAGGGCTTAGAATGTGTCGACGGTGAATACCTCCACTGTCATTGAATGCTACTGCTGGACTTAGTTTAGAACTCCTTCCTTGTTCAATGTTCCTCAATCACTGTTCGACCTTATTAAACGACTCTGCAACCAAAGAAAACGGTTAGAAGACCCCCCGCCACTATGGCTTGGAAGGTCCTCCGATAATTAAGTTAGTCCCAAATGGAATAACCAAATCCTTATCGAGAGAGAGAGAGAGAGAGAAAACGTAGCAAAGGAAATTAGTCAGAGTCCGAATGTATCAGAATGTACCTTCCATAGGTGAAGAATCTGCCTTTTGTATCTCCGCTCTCTTCATTAATTGTGACCTTACAACTCCTTGACTTCTCATCAAGGAGAGGGAATGAACGTGGACAGAAGACTCTTCGTCTTCCTCCCCGTAGCATCCTTCCATCTTCCTCTCTTATCTTATTAACAACACATAACGATTCAAGTGACCGTGTGGGACTTATGAGTGCATCCACTGTCACTGACTGATCAATTAATGCATGTACGTACCACAGCCGCACTGTCATGACCCTGTGCTAAAGATGCTTACCGCACTGGCCTAGCCTCATCCTCAGACGACATCCTCGATTAATATAAGGCTCACCTCATTTGTCATAATCCACCCACGCACCCTACTTGCCACATTGTAAGAATGTCTTTCTGGACCTAATCATGACTGCACTGCATACAAGGATGTGTACGGACTGGCTACATTACTTTGGTTAAGGTCCCAATATTAATCCTTATACAACTAATCCAACTAAATTATCCACGATCTGACAAGCATGCCCCTAAACAAGTTCTTCTTACACCGTTTGGACATGTCACTAGCTAATAATGGGAAATCTAATTAGCCATGCCAATACTCCTATGTGGCCCCCGCACAGATGTCCTAATATCACTGAGATGATCTAATCCGCGATGCCAAGCAAAGAGATATGACCACATCACACATAATGAGCTGCCACGTGTCATCTGCACTTTATCCCTCCACAATTGCCCCGCAGCTTCTCCTGCTCCAGCCGTACTGCAGGAGGAGGTGAAGATACCCGGACAGCAATCAACTCGACAATGTTTCAACCTTCTGAGGTGAACAAGTAACCGCCACAACTCAAAACCGACAACAATCATTACATTTATTAAATGTGGTGGGACCCAAAAATGCCCTTTCATACTGAAATGGCCCGTTTCCCCACATTTGACAGCGACCCGTTACAATTTAGAATTCCCCCCAACACACGCGTACTAATCCCCCTCTCCCACCAGTCTCCAAAACGCATGCCGCTTCGAATTCCCTTGTATTTTTCTTCTCCTCTCAGCCCTCTGAGAACCACACTGTTCGTCGTCTCCGCCAAACCTCTCTGCCATTCTCAGTCTTCTGTAAGTCCTCTGACATTTCTTGCCCTTATTTTTCTTCGCATTTTCTCTTTCTTTGCCCACCAAAACTCCATAGATACGAAATACAAAAATGGGTGTATTTTGCACCTGGATCGATACTCCCACCAAATTCCTTGCCTTCAGAGTACTCTACAACATACCTGAAGATGTAGTTATGGATATTGTCCCTCCTAACTACAACTTTGACACCGGTGATAACAACACCCTAATCATCCCAATGATCCAAGTATTCGAGGGTGGGATCAGATTCCCCCTCCACCCATTCTTCCACCACTTCTGCCACTATATGAGACTTACCCCCACACAGATGTCTACCATATGGTTCGCATTGTGGTGTCTACCAATATGGTTCGCATTATAAACCAAGAGATACTTTACAGCCCCCTGAGTAGTCGGTAATAGACCCACAATATACAGGCCCCACTGAGCGAATTGCCATGGACTTGTAAGTGGTTCCAAGTCTGCTGAAGGTATGTGTATGATTGGGGAAAATCTCTGGCATTTGTGACACTATTAAATATAGACTTTGGCATCCTCTTGCATGTAGGACCACCAGTACCCTTGAGAAATGGCCTTATGGGCCAATGACCGTCCACCAGCATGGCTGTCGCATACCCCCTCATGGATTTCGAAGAGAAATTGTTGAACCAATGAGGGATGCATGCAGCGTAAATAAGGTCCGGTGAAAGACTTCATGTACAAATATCCATCTGGAGAAATCCAAAAACGAGCTGCCTTAACTCTGATCTTATGAGCCTCCTTCGTTTTTTCGGGCAACTTGCCTTCCTTGAGGTAGGAGAGAATAGGATCCATCCAACTAGGACCCAAGTCAACATTATGAACTTTCTTTGCCTCCTCAATCTGAATACTCGGTTTTGAAAGGGAGTCCACACTCACGGTACGGTGGAACTCTGCTGGAACAGAGGAGGCAAGACACGCCAAGGCATCTGCGTGACTATTCTGCTTGGAACTGATCTGGACCACATGTATGGTTTTAAATCCTGCATTTTTATCTTCACCATGGCAGCGTAGAGAGCCATCCTGTCATCTTTAGTGACGTACTCCCCTGACACTTGGTTAACCACCTACTGGCTATCACAATAAACCAAAATATGCTGGGCTCCACATGTTTGCGCACCATAGAGTCCCGCTAGCATGGCTTCATATTCTGCTTCATTATTTGAGGCCCTGAATGCCAGCCAGATTGACTGCTCTAGGATAACAGATTCTGGTGATATCAACACAACTCCAATACCTGACCCTTTGTTGCAGGATGATCCATCCACATAGAGTTTCCATAACTCCTCTGTGGATGGCTCATCATCCTGTGGCTCAGGGTGTACGGGACTCTCTTCTATTGGGTTATGCTGCACTGCTATCTGGGCTGGTACTGTGGAGAATTCTGCTACAAATTCAGCAAGTATCTGCCCCTTGATGGCAGTTCGGGGCACAAACCTGATATCATATTCCCCAAGTTCCACCGACCATGTTGCAACCTTCCCAGATAGATCTGCCTTTCTCAGGATAGATCTGATTGGGTGGATCGTTGGTAACCAGGAAGTAGTGTTGCAATTTGCGAGAAGCCATGACTAGAGCAAATATCAACTTTTCTAACGGCAAATACCTGGTTTCGGCATCAAGCAAAGTTTTGCTCACGTAGTAGACTGGCACTTGTCTACCTTCTTCCTCCTTGATTAACACCGCACTAACTTCATGATCAGAAACAGCTAAATATGCTATCAGCTTCTCCCTAGGATTCGATGTGGAAATCAACGGAGGTTCTGCTAAGTACTTCTTCAGTTCCTGGAATGCTTCTTCGCAATCTGCCCCCCAGGAATAGGTTGCGCTTTTCCTTATCAGCTGAAAGAATGGTCTGCATTTGTAGGATGAGCGGCTGATGAATCTGTTCAGCACGGCAACCATCCCCATCAAGCATTGCACTTCCTTAGTCGTTCTCGAACTGTGAAGATTTTGCAAGGCAACTATCTGGTTGGGATCTGCCTCAATTCGTCTCCTGGTAACAAGATATCCTAAGAACTTGCTCGAACTCACCCCGAAGGCACACTTGGAGGCATTCAGCTTCAAGTCGTACTGTCGCAAGATGCAGAAAGTCTGACACAAATCAAACATGTGGGAGTCTGACTTCTTGGACTTGACCACCATATCGTCAATGTATACTTCCATGGTTTTCCCCAACAATTCTTTGAACATCAATGTAGCCAATCTTTGATAGGTGGCACCGGCATTTCTCAGTCCGAAAGGCATCACCTTATAATAGTATAAACCCAAGGGAGTGATAAAAGCAGTTTTCTCTTGATCGGGTTCATACATGGCAATCTGGTGGTAACCCCTGTATGCGTGTAAGAAGCTCATCCGTGCATACCCTACTGTGGAGTCCACTACTTGGTCAATCTTTGGCATGAGAAAACTGTCTTTCGGACATGCCTTGTTGAGAGTAGTGAAATCGACACAAACCCTCCAAGGACCACTCTTCTTCTTCACAACAACAGTATTGGACAGCCACTCGGGGTAATACACCTCCCTAATAGCTTTGACCTCCAACAGACGGCCTATTTCCTCCATAACTACCTCCGCATGGTGTGTGGCTAAACGTCTTCGTCTTTGCATAACTGGTTTATGGCAAGGATCCACATTGAGGTGATGGCATATTATGCTTGGCTCAACCCAGGCATCTCTGCTGGGGTCCAAGAAAATGCATCAACGTTTTCCCTATGCACCCTTTCATATTCAAGGGCTTCCTTCCTCGAGAGTTCATTCCCGAGGAGGAAGTACCTATTATTGTCTGACTCATGTGCAAGAACCTTTCTCAAGCTCTCGACTACACGGGTGCTCGGGTCCGCACCCACATCTTCTAGAACGGGCTGGTCGGGCACCTCAATAGATTTAACCTGCTCACACTTTGGCCCTGCCTTGATTGAAGCAAGAAAGCAATTTTGGGATGTCTTCTGGTTCCCTCGAATGTTGTCCACCCCCTTTGGGCCTGGAAATTTGATCAACTGATGGTAGGTAGACGGGATAGACCCCATTCTGTGCATCCACGTCCTTCCCATAATTGCATTATATGCTGAAGGTACATCGGTGACCAAGAACTCCACATCCTTGGTGACATGCCCTGCTCTGACCGGCAACACTACGAAACCAAGTGGCCACACTGGCTCTGCACTGAAGCCAATCAAGGGTATCCGTACTTCCGTTAAATCCTCCTGAGTGAAGACCATCTTTAAGAATGCTTGCAAATACAAGATGTCTGTAGAGCTGCCCTGATCTATCAATATCCTCTCAGTATCAAATCTATTGATATTCAAGGTAATAACTAAAGCATCGTTGTGCGGCACAGTGACCCCCTCCAAGTCTTCCTCCGAGAAGGCTATCTGCGTTGTGTACCCTTCACCCTCCCTCTGTCTCTTCTGTCCGAGCTGCAGTACATGGTGCTATGACGCCTGCTTCTTACTTGAGGCCCTCGATTCTCGGAGTGGAACCTGCTCTTCCCCCCATGAATCATACTGATCACACCCACAGGCGGGAGGTCCTCACCTGAGCGATCACCACCTTCCCCAACCACCCGTACATGCCTGTTGTTTGGCGTAGGGAGTTGAGCTAGGTATTACTGCAAGTGACCTGCCTCCACCAGCTCTTCCAGAAACTGCTTGAATGCCCTGCAATCCTTGGTTTTGTGACCATATTCTCTATAGTAACTACACCTCAGACCAGTTGCTTCCAACTCTGGTTGGTTTCCCCCTTGTTGGGCTGGCCACCTCCAATATGGCTCAGTTTGTAATGGGAAAATCATCCGAAAATTGGGAGATTGAATTCAGTACGGATTACCCTGTATGAGTCTGGGGCTGGCCTTCCCATTCTCAAGGCTGGCAACCTGTTAAAATTGGCTTGCTGTGCGGCGGGCACTGGTTCTCCTTTTCCGGGGGAGACTTGCCGCGCAGACCTCTTCCTCTTCTTTTTCTCGGACGGCTCAACAACGTGAGTGCGTTGAGACTGTTGGCTGTGAGGCTTGCCTCTCTGTTGGCCTCATCCTCCAACTTGGCATGCTGCTCAACCCTTTCCATGAGCTCGAGAAAGGATTCCACCGGGTTCAAGGTTAAGGATTCTCTCAGTTTCTCACCAAATGATAGTCCTAACCTAAACATTGAAACTACTTGTTTTTCAGTGCAATCTCCCACATCATTATATGTCTCTACATACCTACCCGCATACTCACGTAGGGACTCATTTGACCATTTTCTCAACGAAGTCAAAGAGTCAAAATGCTTTGGAGCTGCACGGCTGGTCATGAAGCGTCCAACAAATAATTCTGCCAGCTGCCCCCAACCGGTGACAGAGTGCGGGCAACTTTTGGTACCAACTGAGAGTCATGTGTTCCAGACTGGATGCAAACATTCTGCAATACATGAACTCATCACCCTTGTAGAGGATGAGAGCCTACTGGAAATCCTTCAAATGCGCCACAGGGTCCACCTTTCCATCGTACTTAGAAAAATTTGGCAACGCGAAACCCATGGGAATCTTGTAGTCTAAAATTTCGCGAGAAAGGGGAGTTGTGGTAATCTGCTGGACCGCCCTTCTCGCACTCTCCTGGGCTGTAGCCCTGCCCCTGAACCTCTCATCTATCCATCTTCTCAAATCCTCCACTTGTGGATTAGCCTCCTCCGGGTTCAGAGCGAGCCTGGATTGAGCCCTGTTACGTAAATGATCTCTCAAATCTGGCACTGCGTTCACTGATCTAGCTGCCTGAGCACGGTTTGCACAACGTGGACCCTGTTTTGTGTCTTGTTTTGGTGCTCACTAGGTTGTGGAGGATCCCTGACCCCCCTTCCCCTTCTTGGAGGAGGGGGTAGAGCCTGCATTCCCTTGTTTGCCACACCCACTGGTCCTTGAACATTGGGTGCCATCTTCTGGACCCCCAGCATTCTTGGACGGGTATGGACGTTTTGCCTTCCTGGGATAACCAATGGTCGGTTTCCCTGTGGTGCTCCATCTTTCTGCCTCGCCATCTTCTCCATCTGACTCTCCAATCTTCGTATCGTTTCCCCTTGAATCCTAACCATTTCGACCAAATATTCGTTTAGCAGACTTGGACTTTGGTTGAGATTGGGAATCCAAGGACCTGGAGCGACTAGAACTCTCATCTTCCACATCGTACTCATCCTCGATGTTCAAGCGCTCCTCATCCTCCTCGCGAATAGCATCTATCATTCCCACTTCCTTCCGTTTGCTCGAGCTCCCTCTCAAAAAAATCTGAAATTGGGATTGGCTCTTCGTCTTCCTAGGCACTGAGGGTAGAGTGTGCTCGTTTCTCTGGGTTCCTCGCCCATCCCCAACGTTCCAGTCTCCTTCCGGCATCTGTTCTGCTTCATTGTCTCTGATAACGTCCATCTCTACTTCAACCTTTTCTAACGCAAACCTTTTCCTTCAAACTATGTGTGGATTTCCCACAAACAGTGCCAATTGTCGACGGTGAATACCTCCACTGTCGTTGAATACTACT
>NMUG010003606.1:0-14624 GCA_002855965.1 Monotropa hypopitys
GGCGGGAGGTCTTCTGACGGTTTTCTCTGAGCGCGTGTCTAAGTACAGTCGAAGTAAGCTAGCAAAGAACATCCAATCCACCCCTAAAGTTACCGTTTACAGGCGAGGACAGTGTAAGCACATTTTACCCCCGCACAGATAATATTTTCAACAAGAACTTTAATGTGACAATGCCATGATTAATGTGCTCATATTCTTTAAGGGTCCGTTTAGTATAAAAAGAAAATGGTAGATAGTTGAGTGAAACAAAGGAAAAAAGATAAGGAATTTATTTTCCTATATGCATTTAGTTAGGATGAAAATTTTGCAAGAAAATGATATAACAAATCTATGTGGGAGGGAATTAAAGTTACAAGAAAATTCTTGGGTTTTCCTAAATTGTCCTTAGTAATAAAATACACAATAACTACACCCAAATTACAATATCTAACTTACAAACAACCCAAAATCGTGCATTTCAATCCATTGGAACGAACTCTCAATATGAATCAACTACACCCAAAATACAACTAGGGAAAAAGATACACGAAACTTAGATAAAAATCTACTAATTTAGTACCTCTAACTAGAATCAAAGAAATTCGATTTAAAAAAAGTTGGTCTTGAAAATCAAGAATCAAGAATACAAAGCAAACATGCCTATCCAAAAAGGAAAATCATTCCAAGTTCAAAAACAAATTGCATAGGAATAGAGAAAACACAAACCTGTCAAACATTAACATAAAACCTAAAATAACATCCATAAAAACCATATATTGAGTCCTTCCTCTTCGAACTTCAGTTGTAAGCATTCCCACTCTCACCACCACCAGAATTCCTTCAAAGGAACCGATCAAGGATACAGAAATTCACTTGCAGAAGGAGTTGAACTGTTGGCAGATTGCAAACCAGTTTGCCCGTAAGTATTCCACTTGTGTGCTAGGTATACTATGGCAGCAGCAGCGGAAGCTCCAGATGTCAAAAGCCCCAGCATTGACTTCACCATAGCCACAGTGTTAAAATTCGTTTTTAGTACATACAAAAAGTATGGAAGAGTAATAATTATACTTTTCAGTCATTCCCATGGCGATTGCACCAGCTAAGGTGGATACGACTGCCACAAATCTCAGAATGAAGTCGAGTACGGCTACACCTTTGTTTGCCGCAGCTTTTGGAGTGGCGGCACCAAGCTCAATAGCACCTGCCTTCATCTTCTTTGAAAATATGCAAGGAAGTTCTAGGGTTTGTAATTAAGTTTGTGTTTGAGATTGTGCTAGAGCTGGTAAGTGTGATTGGCAGAGGGGAGTGGTAGGGAAATTTATAGACATGTGAAAACATAGCAAAGCAAGATTACTCTACTTCTAAAAGCACTAAAGTTGCATATTAGGTTTGACACTGATCTGCAGCACACACAAAAGAGCATGCATCAATCTTGCACTGAAGCCTTCAAAACAACACTCCCTCCCCATTTTTGAAAAAAAAATGTGCTTTAAAATGTTTTCCAATGGTCAAAATACCTAACTGAGATCTTTTGATTAGTTGAAATAAAAGTAAATATATATATTCATGAAAATGTAGAAGGGAACAATAAAGCATACATATATAATCGATCTTTTCCAGCTCGCATAGAAAAACTTTCCTGCTTAAAATGTGATTCACCCAATAGAGGTTACCTATTTAATGCACGACGGGAAGCAGATATCCATCGAACTTGCCAGCAATGGCGAGAAAGAGCAACTTGAGTTGGCATCAAATGCTAATACATGTCTGTGTAGAATGTAAAATAAATCTACCACCAGATTTAGTACATGTTTTAAAATTTCCAACAAATCTCCAGTTGAACCTCCAAGTTCCGTAGTAATAAGGCTACTACCCAGCAGCATATAGGTCATAACAGAATACTAAACAGTAAAATTCAGTCAGGTCAAAAATAGTGCAGATAAACATACCTAGGATGATTTTCCGCAGTACCAAAAAAAAAACATACCTAGGTCAAGAAGTCCGAATGCAACAGCAGAAAACGTAACTTTTAATGCCACTATACCTGTCCTCCATAGAGCTTCAGATGATGTATCTCCAGCAACTGTATCTTCTCAGCCGATATTGACACGTCTACTATAAGAGAGAAGACAACAAGAAGGCCATGCGCAGTATATACAATAAAAGGTTGAAATGTAAGAAGCTGCAAAATAAAAATAAAGAATAACATGATATACGAGCCTACGATAAGTATAGAGAGAGAAAAGAATCTTGATATGGTTTTCATAGACTTAAAAAAGCCTATGATAAGGTGACTCGATACGTTATATGGTGGGTTTTGAAGAGGAAGAGGGTGACAAAGGATATATTGATGCGATTAAAGACATGTATGAAGGTGTGGTCACCACCATTAGATCCCCAGTAGAAGAAACAAACAAATTTGCAATCACAGTAGGACTGCATCAAGGATCTGTCTTGAGCCCCTACATTTTGTCGTAGTTATGGATGAATTGACTAGACACGTTCAGGATGATGTATCATGGTGTATGATGTTTGTCGATGATATTGTATTAGTAGATGAAATAGCAAGTGGTGTTAATGCTAAACTGGAAACCTAGAAAGAAGCATTGGAATCGAAGGATTTTAAGATCGATAGGACTAAAATGGGGTACATGGGATGTAAGTTTAGTGACACCCAAAATGCTAGTGTTGACAAAGTAATCCTCTAAAATCAAGAGTTGACAAGAAGCGAGCATTTCGGACTCAATTGTTAGAAAGTATGAAGAGATTGTGGAGGATGTAATTCGTAGAATACATGTTGGATGAATGAAGTGACAAAAGTGTTTCAGGAGTGTTGTGCGGCCGCAGGATAAACGAAAAGTCAAAGGGAAAATTCTATTGTGTTGCTAAAAACTCAATCATGTTATATAGTACAGAATGTTGGGCTATTAAGAAACAACATTCAAATAAGATGAGTAGACGAAATGAAAATGTTAAGATGGATGTGCGGTAAGTCTCTACAAGATAGACGTAAGAATGAAAACATTCGTGGAATGTTAGACATGGCACCAATGGAAGACCAAATGAGAAAATAGATTAAAGTTGTTTAGATATGTCTCGTAGATCAAATGATGCAGTAGTTAGAAAGAGTGAACTGATTTTTGTTGATAATAACATTAAGGAAAGGGGAAGAACAAAACTGACCTAAGAAGCTATAATTAGAAGGGACCGATATTTTTTACATATTACAGAACACGATGCTCTTGACAAAACTCTATAGAAAAAACAAATTCATATAGCCGACCCCAATTAATTGGGACTTGGCTTGGTTTGGTTTGGTTACACAAAATAAATGAGCATCAGATAAGAAACACCGGATTACCTCGTAAGTGTGCCATTATAATTGATCTTAGCTTATTCCCTGGTTGGAACAAGGAATCACAACTGCCTAATATCTAGTGTCATAAATGGTAAACTATGGTTTTCAGGTGAACGATCTCTTCAAATTGGTAATTGTGGGGTTTGCATAACATCGAAAGAAAGTTAGTCAAAGGGGACTTCTCTTCCCATCCACAGTTCCCAAACCTGAAATCAGGCAAAACAGTCTTTGTTCATGAGTTGTTCCTTGTGCGTGCAACTGAACGCAAAGCCTTGCACTTGATGAACAAGACATTGCAAGAGTTTTATGAGTTCTCTCGACTGAGGAACAATTTGAACAAAAATGCCATCTTTTATGCAGAAGTGGACGCACAATCTAAAGTAGCATACGGTCATATCGAATTTATCCCCAAAAGAAAACTGCGCCAATTAAGAATCTAGGAGTCCCTTAGTTTTTACTAGATTCAGAGCTGAGGACTGCAGAGGATTCAAAACAGGGCTAACAAATTGCTATCTTATGGGGGAACAGCCCAATATACATTAACTGGTGTTTGGTATTCAAGTTTATTGGAGTTCCCTTTTCATTCCACCTTATATACTAAAGGGTGTTGATGGATAATGAGATCATTCACGTGATCAGCTGCAGATTTGAAGCATTCTAATGCTAAGGTGAAATAGAACCATGTCTGATTCAGGGCGTCTAATGAGGGACTGGAATTAGGCAACAATGATGAGGCATTTGTGGGCAGTATGCAAGAAGGTCGAAATTTAAGGGGCAAAATGATTCAACAGCAGCATTACTTTTTGGTATATGGTGGTACCTCAGAATTCCGTAAACTGCGAGGAAGAAATTTAAGCTGATTCGGCTGGGTCGGCCCAGGATTAAACACATGAGCGAGAATGGATGTCCACATTTTTTGGATAGACAAATAGCATCCGTTGCGTTTGTTATTCACAGATTTGGGGGACGGGGTCTTTAATCTGGGGAAGGTCACTTGAGGCTGAGGTTGCTAAAATTATCGATGAAAATTCATGTAAATGGCCTAGGAAAGGTATCATACCCCTATCTATTACTTGTCTAGTGATTCATATGGATCCCTGGTACTAATGGGGAGTACTACACTGATTCTGCCTGGCAGGCCAGGCTATTTGAGGAAAGTTGTTTGGTGGAATTTGCTTTGGTTTAGCCATATGTCAGTGTATGCGTTCATCGAACCCAGAATGTGACTACTGATGCAACGTGTGTTGTGCAAGACATTCACTTTTCTGGCACAGCTAGAGTGGTTTTATTTGGATGAATGTGGAGATGGAAACCAGAACCATAGAAGACCTTTTTCTGGATGGAGAACTAGAAGTCAATCAGGTTTCATAGGCTACAACCATATATCACTTCTGGAGTACCACAATTCCCGAGTGTTTAAGAACTACGGTGAGAGTACTCGGAAAAAAGTAAGTAATGAGCCAACTAACAAGCAAAATTTGTATTGCATGGAACTTACCAACCAGAGTTGTAATTACCCATTGACTGGGTTCACTTTTCAATCTGCAATTGTCTGGTTTGGGGGATATGGCTGCCAAGTTTTTTCTTCGAAATTAGATGCATGTTCAACTTGATGCTTTTATCATTTAGCATTCCCTGGGGATGTGCTTGCTGTACTTTGCTAGGTTTTTGCTTGTATTCTAGGTAGGGGTGAGCACGGGTCGGTTCGGGTTTGACCCTCACCCGACACCCGACCCGATCAAGCCGGGTGACAGAAAATCAAACCCGAAACCGACCGACGGGTAGGGCGGGTTGGATTGATCGGGTTGTGCGGATTGGGCGGACGGGTTGGACGGGTTGGTGTTGTGTATATTTTTAATTTTTTTTTTCAGAAAAAAAATTAAAACGTGGATAAAAGTTCTGTGCAATGAAAAAAATAGAAATATTTGGTCAAATTTCTAAAAAATGAAAGAAATTGTAAAAAAATGTTAAAAATTCAAAAAAATGGAAGAAATTGTAAACAAATGTAAAAATTAAAAAATAAGAAAATCAATTCGCGGTGGGGTTGGTCGGGTGGCATTTGTGTAACCCGCCACCCGACCCGATGTGACCGGGGTGACAAATCCACAAAACACAAACCGAACCGATAAAGAGCAAAAACCAACTTTCGCGGGTCGAGTCGAGTCAGGTTGGGCGGGTTGGACAGGTTTTTGCTCACCCCTAATTCTAGGGCAACCCACGGTGAATTTGAAACTGATTGCTTTTGCTCTATGAAAATTTATTTAACAGAAAAAAACTAAGGAACAATATTCAGACAATATAAGGTCCACAACTACTCCCCATAGTAGATAAGATTTCTAAAGATATCATTCTCTCAAATTAATTAAACATCAAAACATGCAGCTGAGATAAGTAAATACTAAAGTCATTGATCAATACAGTTTTCCAAAGGAAAGAAACAACGGGGGACAAGGTATATTGACTGCAATGGTTAACAAAATAGCTTGGTGGAATATGGTGATAGGACATGGCAAGTTTAAGTAGTGAGAAGATCTTCAGATATTGATCCTCCTAAACAAAGCATCAGGGTTGGGCCATCAGTTTTCCATGTTTCATCTGGTCTTCTGGTTTAGGCAGGAGGCTTCGCTAATAGAGGCAGTAGGCTGGCTTCAGGCTTCGAGGATCTCAGCTGTGTTGATGGGAAGGTAAAGCAAACATGGTTAAAACAAGAGCATCAGAATGTTACCTAGGGGTTAAGGCTAGGTTAGGACACCAAACTGTCGTAAACAAATACTCACTAGCAAATATTACAAGCAATTGCAACTGAATTCAAGTGAATGGGAGAAAAAAAATACCTGCAAGTCTAATCAATCTAACTTTAGTAATCGTAGTTTTTCCTCCGAGAAGCAGGGTTCTTGCCAGAAAACCTAGAAAATGCATCCAGAAGTTAGGGAAGAGTTTTCAAGAAGCAATAATAATGGAAGACAACGTATGTAATCATACAAAAAAATATTGCATTCTATGTTCAATGGGAGCTTTGTGGACACAATAGAAATGGCCAAAAAATACATAATTTTTTAACTGAAATTTGAAGGGAAATTTTTAATTCCTACAATGTTCTCATTGGATAGAAGTTGAATTCTGAAGCCTGAATCACCAAAAGCAAAAAACAAAAAGTGAGATGACATGATATCCCAAGAAAAACTCTGGTTTTTGTCTGGTATCAATTTTACCCGCTTTCAAGAAACAAGTCATGTTTAATACAGTCAGCTCGACTTTTCAGATATGGACAGATTCTACCAGAGGCGGCCTGTCAATCCAACAAAAAATAGCCAGCATTTACAAGTTTCAAGAATATACTCGAATCATTTACTATACCCATAAAAATCCAGTCCGTTGATGAACAGCTTGGTTCATTTGCAGCCCCATTCAAGATTGAAACAAGGAGGCTGACATAAATAAGCCTATACTACAAGTAGGTGGGAAACTAAACCCACGGAAGTCGCAAAAGATGAAGAAAAACAAAATTTACATAGAACTGTCGGACCGTCCAGAAGAATAGCCACCATATGCTCCATAACCACCACCATTACCACCACTCTGCAAAATGACAAAAGTATAAGTGTATAACCCAGTAACAATAACAAAGAAGCATTTGACCTGAATTAACTGAACACAGAACAAACTGCAGGACTGAATGCATGAAAGGAGCCATACATACAACGCACAGCATCTAATGACACTACAACTCAACAATCTGAGAATGTGGGAACAAAACCCTTTATTATTTTATGACATGCAAAAAAGAAAAACATTTAACTACCTGTGAACCACCATAACTTCCATAGCCATCAACACCAGGCAAATCACTTGCATCACCGTATCCACCAGAATAAGAAGGTCCGCGTCCATGCCTTCTACTATCTCGACTTCCATATTTTGAACCATCTGAACCAGCTGTTGACATGGGAAGGTATGGAAGGACCGGGACTAGTGCAGGTACAGCACCCTCTCTATCAAAAAGATTTGCCCTTAACCGCGAAGTTACTTGCATAAGAGCATCTTTAGCAAGATCAGGGTCTCCAGAAATCTGATAAATACAAAAAGGTTAAAAACAATAAACTGTACACCAAACATAAAATATCAACACCAAGGAAAGCGGGAAACAATACTATGTATTAAGAAATACAACTCACTGTTGTCCAACCAATCACAAATCAAATTTTGAATCAGTTTGGTGAGTTACCAAATCATGAACGACGGATATACTTCATAGCTTCATAGCTTTTATATGTGTATGCTTCTTAGTACAAGATAACTAAATTGTATGTCTGCATAATACATATAATAGTACAGAAAATCACAATAAATTCAGGTTTCTAGGCTTTTCTTGATAACATTTTTTGCATATGGAAACAAAAAATACACACACAACTGAATCATAGTGAATCAAAATGGATCACAAAGTGTATTGCAAGATCCACTTAATTCCCAATCCAACAGCAAGATTTGAGTCAAATTGGTCCAAACCTGTAAGCATTCATAGAATCACACATGAACCGCAACATTATAACAATTGGCTACGGTAAATGATGCCACTTTACCTGCACCATCTCATCGTCTTCAGCTGCAACTTTGGGTAGACTTTCCTTGGAAAGTACACGAATATTAGCTTGGGTGATTCTCCTCATCTCATTAATGATAGATCCTCC
Source organism: Monotropa hypopitys (assembly GCA_002855965.1). NCBI lineage: Eukaryota > Viridiplantae > Streptophyta > Magnoliopsida > Ericales > Ericaceae > Monotropa > Monotropa hypopitys. Next base: position 8,029 of record NMUG010003606.1, read on the forward strand.
TTTCCCAATAAGGCAGCCAACTCTAGAGGTCGGCACAAGAAGACGTGTTGTAAATGAAAGAAGACCTGAATCTCTTTCAACTTTTTCGCTGCACCTGGGTTGCAAGCTCAATGCTGCTTCAATTGTTGGAGAGAATGTGTCTTCGAAGTACTGATAACAAGGATGGGAATATAGCAAGTAATGAGAGATGAGATCCACATTTTATGTGCTCCCAAAGAAATCCACATAAACATCTAACGCTTACCTCTTTTGCAGATATAGATATTAAGCAATCATCTCCCTCTGCAGCTGAACTATCAACTTTGATGGAAGCCCCCGTCTCTTCTCTGATTTGATTGATAACGGCGCCACCCTTCCCAATTACACCACCAATATTTGCAGTAGGACAAACCAAACAAAGAGAAAACTCCCGTGAAGATGTCACACCCCTCCCCGAGTAATAAGGGCGAGACCAGTCTCCTTTGTCACCTTTGTACCCTCCATAAGAACCAACAAGTGGAGCCATCCCCATTATTGGGCCACCTGGGCCCAGAACTGCACCACTGGGCACAGCAGAAACAAGCATGTGATGGGACCGAGATGGATTGTCGTGAAGACGAGATGCAATTTGATAAAGAGCCTTCCTCACCATCTGGGGTTGACCAGATATCTGAAGCAAACAAAAAATTTGAAGCAATAAACCCCAAAAAAGATACTAAATAGAACCACTCCTGCAGTAAAGTTCAAAGCTATCAATAAGTATCTAGTCTAGGCAATGGTGAATCTGCATTGCAGCAAGATTATGAACAAAAAATAATTTCAATAAATTCATTCCAATTTTTTCCTCTAAAGTAATAACATACAAAAGAGATGAATTCCAAGTTAACAGTGCACTAGTCATTACCATTTATGAATAATTGTATCAATTAAGTGCAACCATCGTTGCCTTTTTTAACACATACCTACCAAGCAGTCAGTGCTATTTTTTTTCATTAATAGTCTTTAACAAAGTCTTCAGTAATCACAAAAAAAAAATAGCAAGAACATACAACATGAAGTTAGCAACATCTAAATCCGTGTATACAGAATAATTAATTACTCCTAACTAAAACATTAGAATGGGCTTCACAACAGCAACACAAGACAGACAACCGAACAAATGAACTAATGCAAAGTACAAACAAAAAAATAAGTGGAACTTCTCCCGTTACCTGCACAAGTTCATCAGAGCCCAATGCACAAGCAGGTAAATGGTCATCTTTCACAATTCGTATTTGGGCACCAGTTTCACTGCGTATGTTCTGAACGATTTGTCCTCCTTTCCCTATAACACCTCCAATCTGATCAGATGGCACAAGAAGTTTAACAGTAACTTGGGGGGTTTCTTCCATGTCCTCACTAGCGGCTATGTCCTCGGCAACAACTCTGTCATACACCCTGAATAGGGCATCCAGGGCTGGACAAACCAGATCAACAGTGTCATCAAACCTATTTGTTTCTTCACTTGAGCTGTAGATAGTGACAACACGCTCATCAGATCCTTGTGCCGTCTCGCCAATCCTAATTTTTGATTTACTTTCAACCCTTAATTGCTTAACGATTTCGCCACCCCTCCCAATAATACTTCCAATCCTCTTCCCAGGACACAGGAATCGGTACACAGTATCTTCCTTCCCGATAGAAAAGGAGTCCCTATCATCAATGTGATTTCTCCTTTTATTTCTCCCATCATCTGCATAATCAGACTGAGAATGGGTACGTTTTCCATAACTATTTCTCTGACCAGCCATTGAAGAAAAATGAGCCGAGATCTGTTCCATATCAAACACAAGACACTTAATCATCCACTATTTCCCTTCAAAAAGTAGCAAGAGAAAGAGGAACTTCCGATGCAATAGATATGACCGTGTTGCAGACAATGTATTCAAATTTTTAACTGTAAATAATTGCATCATTTTGCATACAATGAAAACATAATACCCTTACAAGAAGTTGAAGACAGAAAATGTAGGGAAAATAAGAAAAGCAGGAATGGGAAACAAAAAAGGAAATCAATCACAAGCTGTTTAAATTTGAAAAGAATAAGAAGACGTAGATATTGCATGTAAATTGGAGCAATCTATTTGTTTACAATTTAAAACCAAAAACTAACCTAACAAGAGTAGAAACTATCATCCCTTCACAGACTCATTTAAGGACAAATACTATATAATAAGTGTAGCACATCATAATCTCCTCACATTCTGACATATATATGGGTGCACTCCAGACATATATCTGTCCATTGACTCTATGCCATTTATCCCGCAAAAGTGAAGAAAAATCTCAAAAAATCAAGAAAATGAAAACTATTCTTCAGCATACAAAGACAGCAGGAAATGATTCCTCAACAATTTGCATAACTATTTTTCAGTGATTGAATTTTATTCAAAAGTTTAATCAGGTAAAGAGAAAAACTCAGAATATTAATATACGGCACATAAAAAGAGCCCTACTGAGGGAACAGGTCCTATGACCCAAGTAAGAAGTCATGACTCATGGGTTTAAACCCAAGTTAAAATTTTCACCCATCACTGCCCTTAACAGCATAATTGTCCGGAAATCGTATACACTCCTGTGGGAAGGGGGGAAGAGAAGAAGAAATTAAGGTAATGGGAGCAAAAGTGAAGAATTCAGGAAAGTTGGGTACTGTATTAACCTATTTGGATCATGTTTCTAACCAAACAATAGGCTTCTTTCCTTTCTCTAATAAAACAAGAGGAAGGATACTTTCTCTCCTTTTCCCTCACATCTAATGCTTCCTTTACCCCGAAACCCCGAATCCAAAACGACTGTCAGAGCGAGGGAAATAGAGAAGTACGAACCCGAGAGTATAAACCACAAATTTCTCGACCTTTTTCCCATGAAAAAAACAGTAAATCACTTGGAGGTGAACAATACAGTCACTAAAACATATGTGCAGATCTCGACAAACAACGTGAGGGTAAACCTTTACGTTTTATATAGATCGATGAATGAAACGGAATATAGCAGAAAAAATAGGAAGTTACAGAGATCGGATTGTGGTCATACCTTCGATGGGGTTACAGGCAGGTAGGTCTTCAGAGCCGAATCGACAAGGGGAGAAGGTGAGAGAGATTGGGGTCGTCGTTTGTTTTTTTGTAGGGTTTATACACCGTACCATGTGCGCATAGTGTCGATTCCGGCTTCTTCGAATCTACATTACGCACTGTGCGTGCTGTGCCCCCGAAATATATTGGATTTAAGTAATAAGCCCATTAGTACTAGATCTATATAATAAATTACTACGAATACTAAAATAATATATTATTTTACTCAATCTTAACTTTTTATTTTATTTGATCTAATAGTTTAAAAATATTATTATTTCACAATACAACTAATAGGGATGGTGAATTTGTCAAATAAAAAAGTATACCAACTTTTTAAAATTTTTTAAATTCTTCTTTAGTAATAAAAATTTTAACTAATCAATATGATTCAAATTAATATATTTGTGATTCAATATTGAATCTTGTTAAAGCATTACATCAACTCCTTTTGTTACACCTCAGGTTCTTGGGGTTCTAATCCCAAGAAGTCGATGTTTCCGATTTTGCGATGGTTCTAATAACAAGATTAATAAAGTAATCTAGTGATATTATTTTGAATGAAAAGTTTGAAACAAAAGAAATAAACAATCGCAGTCACAAAAATAAAAGAGAGAGAGAGAGATACACAAGATATATAGTGGTTCATGTTGGGGGCCGAACTAATGAGAGGCCGGAGCCACGACCCCCTACGGGAGGACCACCGCACAGGTCAGCCAACGGATGGCCGAACAAAGCTCAGCCGGCGACAAGGTCTGTCTGGGGCTATCTCCGGTCCAAAGACTCAAAGCCTAGAGGAAGCGTCTAGCCGAAGGGATATCTAGCTAAGGTCATGCGACCGAGCGGTACATGGGCCGACAAGCAAAGCTCTCGTGGGACCATTTCTGCAAAGGTCTCTTTGCTCTGGACGGCCCAGTCGACAGCCAGCAATACCGAAGCATCTCGCTTCGGCCAAATAGGACAAGATGCCTTGTTCACAGCGAAGATTCCCTCGGGGACAGCATCCCGGAGTTCCCGCTCATGACAGACACACGCTTGACACAGAATCAGCTTTTCAGTGGTTCCCGCAGAATGTCAGGCACGCTCAGTTAGTTTTTCTGCCGCCCAATGCTGTCAGGTGGCGCCGCCTGACACTGTTAGGGCCGACCGGTCGGCCACACGTTCAGACATTCGGAGGAGACAGCGCACTGCCCCATGATCTGCCACACCAGCTCACCCGCGCCGAGGCGCGTGTCTCCCACCCTCCGAGGTTCTATAAATACAATCGGGCATTCAATGCAAGGTAGTCTCTCTCGCTCTAGCCCAAGCTCTGTCAAATTGATTTCTCACTCTACTACCTTGCTGACTTTACTATCGGAGGGTCCACCGGCGACGACGCCGGTAGCCTAACGTGTGTTCCTCTCTGTAGTCAGGTTTAGCCGCTACATCACAGTCATCCTCCTCCGTTCTCAGCAGCGCTCCACCGCAAGAAAGGCTTACCCCCCAACAATTGGCGACTCCACTAGGGACCCTTTCTCTGAACTTTCAGGTGCTATTGTGAGGAAGATGGCTTCAAAGGATAACCAATCAGAAGGTAGAAGAGGCAAGGGAAAGGGGGTGGCAAGAGAGGGGGACTCTCCAATGAGAACCCCTGAGTGTACCCGTGCCGGCGACGACAGCTTCCACACCAGCGACTGCCCTTCTCCTCCGGCCAAGCTTACTACGCGGGAGTACATCAAAAGGCTAGAAGGGGATCTAGGCCGAAAAGATCAACAGATTGATGCCCTCATGCAGGAAATGACTCTCCTGCGCAAGGCCACCTAGAAAAGGAAGGAAGCTCCGGCACCCAGCCGTGCCAAAGATGACCAGGAATTTTCTCAAAGCAGGAGCAGGTCAGAGCTGGAGAGACCTTCGGTTCTGAACAGGTTGGGAAGGAGAGAAGTCCCTGCCCGGGTAGGGGATAACGAGGACCGTCGTGTCAGGCGCCTTGTCTCACCTCCGCGTCCCAGAGACGAACGCTCAACTTCAAACAGGCCTCCGGTGTTTGACCGCCTCGGCCCAAATGCCGTCCCAGTCGATCGGAGTAACCGACAGCCCCGGGAGCGAACACCACCCAGACATCAGAGGCACAACGGCAGGGGAGAAAGTCACCGCTCAGAACAAGTAATCAAAGAAGGGAAGTCCTACCAGCTCGGACCTATGAGCCATGCCGACAGGAAAGAATCCCTTTCACTCCTTTCACCCCAGAAATTGAAGCTGTGAGGCCTCCAGCAGGCTTCTCAGCCCCCAAGTTCAATAAATACGATCCCAAAATGGATTCGTACACCCATATCGTGCACTTCAGGCAAATGATGTCCCTCTATTCTGGGGAGGATGCCTTGATGTGCAAGCTGTTTCCATCCAGCCTCGGCGAGGTTGGGTTGCTCTGGTTTGACCGATTGCCAGCTGGGTCCATCTCCTCCTGGAGAGACCTCTCAACGGCCTTCCTGGCTCGGTTCATCACCAGCACCAAGGTCAAGAAAGAGGTTGATTCCCTCCTCGGCCTTCGGCGAGCGAGGTCTGAATCTCTGCGCCAATACGCAGCCCGGTATTGGGACCTCTACAATGAAATCGAGGAATGCGATCAAAAAATCGCCGTCACATCATTCAAGCTTGGCTTTGACCACTCCAGCCGAGAGTTCGAAGACTTGATGCTCTTCCCTCCGGCAACAATGAACGAGCTCATGGCCAGAATTGAGCTTCATGCAAAGCTGGAGGAAGCCAAGGAGGAACGAAGCAGAGCCGACCAATGCTCCGGCCAAGGCTTCAGCAACCACAACGCCCCGGCAAGGAGAAAAGAGACGAACACAGTTCAGCAGGGGGAGCCTCGGACATATAAGCCGTACGAGTATGTGGCTCACACAACGGTCTTTAAACAACCAACCTTCATGCTTCTCTGCAAAATCGAGAAGGAGCCTTTCTTCAGGTGGCCAGAGAAGAGACTCGGGGCTTAGAGAGGTGGCAACGATAAGTTCAGGTGCTCTTACCACAGAGAGAAGGGCCACCTCACCACTAACTGCAGAGCCTACAAGGATTTCTTGGAAGAATTGGTCACTGTCGGCCACCTTGGGGAATTCATTGATGCTGAAAAGACGACAAACTCTGTGCCAAAAGAAGACTCCAAGCCGGCCTTGCACATAATCAACATGATCCACGGGACAGTGGACCACCGACGAGAGGAGCAGCTTCGTTCTGAGCTTCAGCAGATTGAAGCCAAGGAAATACTTGCCGTCCAGCCGATGCCGAAGAAGCCGAGGCCGGACTCGAGGTATTCTATCACCTTTTCTTCTAGGGACTCTGAGAGGGTCCAGCACCCTCACGACGACGCGCTAGTCGTCACGTTACAGATTGCCGACTGCCAAGTCAGCAGGGTCCTCATCGACCTCAGCAGTTCGGCAGATGTCATGTACTATTCCATGTTCAAGAAAATGGGGTACAAATCAGAGGATCTTCTACCGACCGATGTACCACTGGTAGGGTTTAACGCAG
>NMUG010003607.1:0-14624 GCA_002855965.1 Monotropa hypopitys
GGGTAATGAACCTTTGTTGTCAGACTTTATTCCACTTGATATAGTAGATTTGGATGTGATTTTGGGGATGGATTTCTTGGCCGCCCACTTTGCCATTATCGATTGTGTCAGCAAGGAAGTTTTTTTTCGTATTCCGGGTAGGTCGGACTTAAAAATTTGTGGTGATAGTTTAGAATTGCCTAGATGTGTTATCTCATCTTTGAAGGCTATATCAATGTTGAATAAGGGTTGTGAAGGGTTTCTAGCCTACGTGATTGATTCGGAGAAGGGAGAGGGAAGTATTGGAGATATACCTGTGGTGAATGAGTTCCAAGATGTTTTCCAGAGGAGTTACCAGGGGTGGTTCCGATTAGAGAAGTAGAATTCACAATTAAGTTGGTTCCGGGTACTAGTCCTATATCTATTGCTCCTTATAGGATGGCACCTGCCGAGTTATACGAATTGAAAATACAGTTGAAGGAGTTGCTTGATAAGGGATTCATTAGACCTAGTGTGTCGCCTTGGGGAGCCCGTGTTTTATTTTTGAAAAAGAAGGATGGTTCGATGAGAATGTGCATAGATTATAGGCAGTTGAACAAGGTCACCGTGAGAAATAAATATCTATTGCCTAGAATTGACGATCTTTTTGACCAACTTCAGGAAGCCTCAATATTTTCAAAAATTGATTTGAGGTACGGGTACCACCAATTGAAAGTTAGAGACTGTGATGTAGCGAAAACGGCCTTCCGTACTAGATATGGTCACTATGAATTTATGGTTATGCCTTTTGGGTTGACGAATGCGCCGGCCGTGTTTGTGGATTTAATGAATAGGGTATTTCAGTCCTGTCTAGACTCTTTTGTCATAGTGTTTATTGATGATATTTTGGTGTATTACAAGTCTAGAGAAGAACATGGAGAGCATTTGAGACTAGTCTTGCAAAGGTTGAGGGAAAAGCAGTTGTATGGAAAACTAAACAAATGTGAATTTTGGCTTGATCGAGTGGTTTTCTTGGGTCATGTTATCTCGAGTGAGGGTATTTGTGTAGACCCTAAGAAAATTGAAGCGGTTGTGAATTGGGAGAGACCTACTAGTATGACTGAAATCCGTAGCTTTTTGTCATTAGCAGGTTACTACAGGCGATTCATTAAGAAATTTTCGTCTATTGCGATGCCTTTAACTATGCTTACTAGAAAGGGAGTCAAATTTGTGTGGTCGGAAGAGTGTGAGAACAGTTTTCGGGTCTTGAAAAAGAAATTAGTTTCGGCACCTATCTTGATTATTCCGGAGGGGACTGTTGATTTGGTGATTTATAGTGATGCGTCACTTTGTGGTTTGGGGTGTGTGTTGATACAACGAGGGAAAGTCATAGCTTATGCTTCGAGACAATTGAAAAACCATGAGAGGAATTACCCTACACACGATTTGGAGTTAGCAGCGATAGATTTTGCACTAAAACTTTGGAGGCATTATCTATATGGGGTGACTTGTGATATTTTTACCGACCATTAAAGTTTACAGTATTTATTCACTCAGAAGGATTTTAATTTGAGGCAACGTAGGTGGATGGAACTAATTAAAGATTATGATTGTAATATCCACTATCATCCGAGGAAAGCTAATGTAGTGGCTGATGCGTTGAGTAGAAAGTCTGTGAGCCAAGTAGCATGTTTGACTTGTGCTAGAGTTGAAAATTTTTCAGAATTGAACAGTATGGGTGTTGTTTTGTCTTTGGGTTCGAATGAGATCTTGTTAGCAAATCTTGTGGTGAGGTCACTATTTATGGATCAGATTAGAGAGGGCCAAAAGACTGATGTGTTTCTAGAGAAGATTCGACAACAAATTTTATTGGGTGAGAAATCAGAGTTTTGTATTCGTGGGGATGGAATGTTGATGTTTGGGAACCGAGTTTGTGTACCGGAGGATGCGGAGCTTAGGAAGAATATTCTTGAGGAAGGCCATAGTTCGAAGTTTTCTATGCATCTGGGGTCGACGAAGATGTATCGTGACTTGAGGGGAAATTATTGGTGGAAGGGTTTGAAGAGGGATATAGCCGATTTTGTTGCTAGATGTCTTATTTGTCAAAGGGTGAAGATTGAGCACCAAAGACCGGGAGGGTTAGTTCAGAGTTTTCCAATACCGGAGTGGAAATGAGAGCATGTTACCATGGATTTCGTTGTGGGTTTGCCTAAGTCTAAGGGGAACTTCGATTCTATTTGGGTTATAGTGGACTGATTGACAAAATCCGCTCATTTTCTTCCAGTGAGAGTTACTTTTTCTACGGATCGGTATGCCAGGATTTATATAGATGAGATCATTAGATTGCATGGAGCGCCGGTTTCGATTGTCAGTGATAGAGATCCTAAGTTTACATCGAGATTTTGGGCGAGTTTGCAGCAGGCTCTTGGTACATCGTTGAGGTTTAGTACCGCTTTTCACCCTCAAACGGATGGACAGTCGGAGAGGACCATCCAAACGCTTGAGGACATGTTGAGGTCTTGTATTTTAGACTTTGCTGGAGGTTGGGAAAATTATTTGTCGTTGATCGAGTTTGCGTATAATAACAGTTTTCAGAGTAGTATTGGTATGGCACCTTTTGAGGCATTATATGGTAGAAGATGTCGAACACCGCTTTGTTGGAGTGAGGTAGGAGAGCGACAAATTTTGAGAACGGAATTGATTCAAGTGGCATCAGAGGGGGTTAAACTCATAAGGGAAAGATTATGGGTTGCTCAGAGTAACCAGAAACGTTATGCGGATAATAGACGTCGGGAGCTAGAGTTTGAGGTTGGTGATCATGTGTTTTTGCGGGTTTCGCCATGGAAAGGTGTGGTTCGTTTTAAAGGAAAGAGAAATTTAGCGTCGAGGTACATTGGGCCGTATGAGATTGTGGATAGAGTAAGAGCGTCAGCATGTCGTTTGGCATTGCCAGTGGAGTTGGCTCGGTTGCACAATGTGTTTCATGTTTCGATGTTGAGGAAGTACGTAGGTGACCCGACACATGTATTAGAGGTGGAACCTTTAGAGTTGCATGAGGATTTGACTTATGAAGAGAGGCTAGTGAAGATTTTGGACCGCAAGGAGCAAGTTCTACGTTCCAAGGTGGTTCCGTTGATCAAGGTCTTGTGGAGAAATCATGAGGTCGAGGAAGCGACATGGGAGAGCGAGGAGGCTATGCGGAAGAAATATCCGCACCTACTTTCAGGTATTCTATTTTACTTGCTTTAAATTTCGGGTGCAAAATTTTTTAAGGGGGGAGGAGTTGTAATACCCGACTTGTATAAATAATATTTTTATTTATTTCTAATAATTATCAAGGGAATAACAATCCACTATGATGATTATAGTATTAAGAATTAATTAATTAATGAGGTTAGTGTGGATTTTTACCTAGTTTTCCTTTATAAGTATAAAATAGGGTGAGTAATGGCAAACAAGGGGGATTTGGAGGATGCATTAAGGGCAATAGGGTCCTTTAGTCTAAAAAGCTGTCATTAGGTTAAGTTGAAGCATAATCACATTATGCTAAACACTAAGTGAAGGTTAGAGAGAAATTGAAGAAGGAGGCTAAGAAGGAGAGTTGGGAGACTTAAATCCGGAGGTCGATCTAGTGTTCGTTTGAAGAAAAGTTCTTCTTCAATATCGAAGACAACGCAAGTAAGATGCTTATCACCGTTTTTGATTTTCCATTTCGACCTTAATTTGGTCTAGATCGAAGTTTTTATCCTTAATCGCGATTTTGGGGAAAATGGTGAGTTTGATGAGTTTTTGGGATGTTTAATAGTTGTTTGAGGCTACAAATCAAGTATGTTTTGTGTCATTATGTCTATAACACTTGGGAATGTTCAATTTTGGATGTGTAGAGGTTAGATCAAAGAGTTTTGGAGGAGTTCGTAAAAATAATTTTTTTTTCTGAAAATTCGGGTTCTGAAGAAGGGGTACCGGTCCCCGTGTATGTGGGGTACCGGTCCCCGCTAGTCAGTTGGGCAAGATGTGGGACGGGTACCGGTCCCTTGAAAAGGCGGGTACCGGTCCCCGTCGAGCAGTAGGTTGGGGAAAGGGGTGGGTACCGGTCCCTTGTAAAGGCGGGTATCGGTCCCTTGTGAACAGTGTGTTGAGTGTTTGTGCGGGTACCGGTCCCCCGAATAGGCGGGTACCGGTCCCCATTAAGTATTTTCTGGTAAATCTTTGGGGAGTTTTCCGGGGGTTCGGGTATGGACCTAAGGTGCGTTTGAAAGGTTTTAGGGGTTAATTAAAGACTCTAATAAACTGTTAAAGATGGTTATTGGGTCAGTTGATCTAATTTAATGCTTTCATTATTTCCTTGTCAAATTACATTATTGTGGACTGAAATCATTAGTCGTTTTTGACAGGGAATTCCGTGGAGAGTCTTGACGCCTTGAACAAAGGCAAAGAAAAGCTTGGCTAAGTGGTATCGGTGAGTGTAAGAATGTAGCATCTTGATAATTTTAGATGCTTGTGCTCTTTTAATTCTTTATGTAATTGCACAAATCATGGGAAGTTGCATGGCATGTTGCATATGTTTATCATGTGCATGTTTTGAGAGGAGTTTTGCGTATAATAAAGGTTTTGGAAGAAATGTTTTGAGAAATGAGATTTGAGAAAAGACTATAGCCTATGGGCATGTTTTGTGAAAGATGTTTTGGAAAGATTTTTATATACGATACGTATATGACACGTTACACCCCAAAATATCTTTGGGACTATTATGCGTGTCAAAATCTTTCCAAAACATCTTTCACAAAACATGCCCATAGACTATAGTCTTTTCTCAAATCTCATTTCTCAAAACATTTCATCCAAAACCTTTATTATACACAAAACTCCTCTCAAAACATGCGCATGATAAACATATGCAACATGCCATGCAACTTCCCATGATTTGTGCAATTACATAAATAATTAAAAGAGCACAAGCATCTAAAATTATCAAGATGCTACATTCTTACACTCACCGATACCACTTAGCCAAGCTTTTCTTTGCCTTTGTTCAATGCGTCAAGACTCTCCACGGAATTCCCTGTCAAAAACGACGAATGATTTCAGTCCACAATAATGTAATTTGACAAGGAAATAATGAATGCATTAAATTAGATCAACTGACCCAATAACCATCTTTAACAGTTTATTAGAGTCTTTAATTAACCCCTAAAACCTTCCAAACGCGTCTTAGGTCCATACCCGAACCCCCGGAAAACCCCCCAAAGATTTACCAGAAAATACTTAATGGGGACCGGTACCCGCCTATTCGGGGGACCGGTACCCGCACAAACACCCAACACACTGTTCACAAGGGACCGGTACTCGCCTTTACAAAGGACCGGTACCCGCCCCTTTCCCCAACCTACTGCTCGATGGGCACCGGTACCTGCCTTTTCAAGGGACCGGTACCCGTCCCACATCTTGCCCAACTGACTAGCGGGGACCGGTACCCCACATACACGGGGACCGGTACCCCTTCTTCACAACCCGAATTTTCAGAAAAAAATTATTTTTACGAACTCCTCCAAAACTCTTTGATCTAACCTCTACACATCCAAAATTGAATATTCCCAAGTATTATAGACATAATGACACAAAACATACTTGATTTGTAGCCTCAAACAACTATTAAACATCCTAAAAACTCATCAAACAACCCTTAATTTCACCATTTTTCCCAAAATCGTGATTAAGGATAAACATCTTACTTGCGTTGTCTACGATATTGAAGAAGAACTTTTCTTCAAACGAACACTAGATCGACCTCCGGATTCAAGTCTCCCAACTCTCCTTCTTAGCCTCCTTCTTCAATTTCTCTCTAACCCTTCACTAAGTGTTTAGCATAATGTGATTATGCTTCAACTTAACTTAATGACAGGTTTTTAGACTAAAGGACCCTATTGCCCTTAATGCATGCTCCAAATCCCCCTTGTTTGCCATTACTCACCCTATTTTATACTTATAAAGGAACAATAGGTAAAAATCCACACTAACCTCATTAATTAATTAATTCTTAACACTATAACCACCATAGTGGATTGTTATTCCCTTAATAATTATTAGAAATAAATAAAAATATTATTTATATGAGTCGGGTATTACATGAATGGTGTTTTCCTATTGATCATCAGTTTTCGGATGAAATGCAGTACTAAAGAGAAGATTGGTGACGAATGCCATTTGTAAGCTCCTACAAAAACAAGAAGTGAATCACGGATCACTATAAGATACAATGGAGGTAGGAACTCCATGAAAACACACAATCTCCCTAATATATATACGACTCAAAGAATCATCCAATTGAAAAATTCGGATAGGTAAGAAGTGTACCAACTTTGTCAACCTATCATCTACGAACCAAATAGAATCTCGTCCCTCTTGAGATCTCGGAAAACCCAATATGAAGTCAATAGTAACATGCTCCAATTTCCACTTTTCCACAGACAATGGTTGAAGCATTCCCACTGGACGTTGATGTTCGGCTTTCAATTGTTGACATGTAAGACATCACATAACAAATCTTACAACATCCTTCTTCATTTTTGATGTCCAAAACTATCATTGCAAATCATGATACATTTTATCTCATCCCAGATGAACGACCAATGATGAATGATGAAACTCATGAAGAAATCCATCCTGGAAAGGTGAAGGAACGAACAACTTATCTTGGAAACGAATGCTCATATCGGAATAGACCATCTAACCTAGAGGTTGCTTCCCCACTAAGAAACCTCAAATGAATTTTTCTTTATTCCTTATTGGTAGCTTGCATCTCCAGAAAACATTTTGATAAGTCGGAAGGAATCATCAAGTTGCATAACGTAGCATTCTTCCCAAGCTCTTCGACATGAAGAACTAATGAACCCAAATCCCCGACACACATCCAATAATGAATAGCTAGACTAGCAAGATGGGAATACCTTTAGCTCAAGGTACTTGCTACCACATTTTCTTTACTCGGATGATAATGCAATTCAAAGTCATAGTCTTCGAGGTGCTCCATCTATCGACATTGTCGCAAATTGAGTTCTTTTTTAGAGATGAGATACTTAAGACTTTTGTGATCTGAAAAACATTAAACTTTTTGCCATAAACGTAATTCCTCCAAATTTTTAATGGAATGACGACGACCACAAGCTCTAAATCAGGGGTAGGATAGTTATTTTCACGCATCTTCAATTGCTTCGATCAATAAGCAACAACTCAACCCACTTGCATTAATACGCAACCCAAACCCTCGTGTGAAATGTCGCAATAGATGGTGTAGCCAACTCCTCGCTTGGATACGGTAAGAATAATTGTGGATGTTAATCTTTTTAACACCCTATAATTTCAAAACACTTTTATAATATGCTCTCGAAATAATTTATGGATTTAAATATTTTTTAAATAAGGATATTAATATAAAATGGAATTTTTTTGAGAAATATCAAGATTGGGCCTTATTAGATGATATTTTAGTGGTCTGGGGCGATGAGAGTCTCTAGTATAAAGTTTGGATAATAAAGGGTTATTAGAGCAATGCAATGATGGCATTGTGGACCCATTTAGACCCTCCAAATATTTTGAAAATAAACATATTTCCTTTATTAATGTTGTAGATAATTGAATTGTAAAAAATAATGCAATTTGAATCAAATCAATCAGAGTTCGCATGTAGAAGTTATGGTCTTTTATTTGGAGTAGATCTAGAAGTGGATCCAGGAGCAGATCTATGAGCGTATCATCCACTTCTTGATCCAGTCCAAGATCCAGTGGTTCATCCGATTTTCATTTATACTTGATATTGACATCTATAAGTGGTATATTGATGTAGGACCTTGTGTATATTGAAATAGGATGGTTTTGGTTGACTTTGGAATCCATTATTTGGGTCAAAAGGAGTTTGTTACCGAAAATATATGTTATATTTCCCGAAGTTGTGGTGGCCTGGGTGAGAATGGGAGAGACTAATAGATCTAGAATATCATTTACATTAATGGGGGTTCCCATTACAAGTAGTTAAGCCCAGAGTTCTAGATTTTTGGAAGTATCAATAGCCTATCCTCTTTCTTTGTTCTTTCATTTCTAGTAATAGATCTCTCTTCCTCACTGATTTTCGGGTAGTGAGGTTGGGGTGCTGGGAGGTTTTGGGCAGTGTATCTGTTAAGGTATAAATACCAACTTAAGTTCTTCTAAACACATTTTCTAACAACTCTCTCTAAACACTATGAATATCAGTAGCACCTCATCTCCACTACCAAGCCACCTTCTCTCATCCATATCTATCTATTCTTGGAATCTAAGATTGAGGTCTTCTCCAATGACATAGATTGAAGCACGCTCTACATATCTACCTATGTTTTGGGCATCCTTGTCAAAAACCCTCACCTAGGGTCTTAAGATGTCGGCTTAAATGTGGGATTTTCTGTCCCTCTACTATATATGGATGTCCCTTAACCTTGTATTTCATATATATTGCATGTATTCATTGGGTTTTCACTGTATTCGTGCTTCAATCCCATTTTGGGTCTAGGCTTGGGTTAAACACGAATTTGATCAAATGTTTGGGTCTTATGCATATGTAGGAGTTGTGAATTCATCATTGTTGGGTTCTATTTCTTGCATTTCATGAAATCCCAAAAATTTGGAAAACTAAGGTTTCACGTCAAAAAGCAAATTTGGGCTTTTGCATGTATTCAAGTCTAATGATCAAATTGGTCACGTATTCATAAAATTGGAGGAATTTAGAGTGTATTTTTTATTCAATTGAATCCAGGCATGGTGAAGGAGTCTAATTGGGATTTATATCAAATCAAAGAGAAGGGGTACAATAGGGAGAAATGAAATTAAAATTGCAACGGTAATATCTATGAAGGAATTGAATTGGGATCTAAATGCATCAAATCTAAACAAGATATCATTGTATTCAATTGATTAAAATTGAAAGGTCATATTCATAAAATATGTGGGAATCTATTCAATAATATATTCACCTAAAGGATTTGTATTCAAGAGGTATTATAATGTATTCATTATGTATTCTTAGATGTATTCTAAGCGACATGATTTCATAAATTCAGTTCTTACCCATGTATTTGACGAATGTGGTGACTTGAGCAATTGTATTCGGGAATTATATTCATAGACATTGTGCAATGGGGGTTTGACTGAGCCCTCCTGGATTTCTGGGGAAATCGCGAGGAACTATAGTGAGAGTTGGTCAATAGGCCACTCTTTCGAGTAACTACTTATAAGTCACAAATTCCATGTATTTGTATTTGATGTTATCCCATTGTATATTCATTGAATCAGTTATTTGTATTAATTGACAGGCTTCCATGTATTCAGTCCCAGGCCATAATGTGTATTCAATATTGGGCTTCCATGTATTCAGTCTCGATAGCATATGATTTCTATAGCGGGCTTCCATGTATTCAGTCCCAACCATAGTAACGGGCTTCCATATATTCAATCCCATACATATGTGTGTGTGCGACGAGTTTCTATATATTCATTCTCGACAGTCTATGTATTCAAGCATCAGCCTTTCATGTATTCAGTCACATGTGCCTATGTATTTAAATGATAGGGTTCCATGTATTCAACTAGACTATTGTTGTATCAAGATATAGTTTGTGTGTATTCAAAAGGAGGATGTCAATGTATTCAAGTATAAAATAAGAAATGACGAGCATCTAATATATTTAAAGGTGAAATCATATAAAGAAGTATTTAATAGAGGTGTATTCAATAGGGTCATTGAGTTAGGATCATTGCACTACGACATGCATGTATTCATGGAGTCGTGTATTCATATCATTAGGTTGATTATTGTATTCAGTGGTCGAGGTGTCTGATGGAGTTGTATTTATTTTAATGAACTGTGTGGTTGTTTAATGCATTCATGGAATCCTATGCATGTGGATCACCTTATCATATACACAACTACATGCATATATATTATTGGTTAGAGATTATTTTATTGAGAATGTGGATGCTCAGATCCTCCTTTCTCCCAGTATTTGTATTGCAGGGTTAGGTGTGCATGGTTCATGTCAGATTCATATAAGATTTCCATGTATTCATTCATGAGTTTATGAGAGGTTTTGTATTGTAATCAAAGGTTTTGATTAGAGCAAAGTTATAAATTGTATTTCTAAATTTGTGTATTCAGTAAAATGTAATATTTTGATGTATTTGAGTATTCCTTTCATTTAAGACTCATTGGTTGATTGTGATTTGGCATTATGGATTTGTTCACGTGATTTGGTGAGTATTATTTTATTGGCAAAAAATGGTTTGAAATCCGGGGTGTGACAACTTGGTATCAGAGCATGGTTTAGAACATCTAGGAATAGTGGGAAGACATATAGTCTCAATGGGTTATGCATCTGCATTGCATTGGGTTATAGATGTGTTCTTGTGTGTATGTTGTACACCTCATTGCATCATGACATTGTGTTATGGGGCATAGTGTGTATTCGGGTCTCTGCCCTTGATGTTGAATTCTTTTATGTTGTCGAAATTTGAGTTTATTGTCTATATTGGGTAAAGTTACCCAGTTATATTCGAGATTCTGTCTTGCATTCGCTCTTTGTCTTCATTGTTGGATAACTCTTCTTCGTCTCCTCTTGTGATGTAGCTATATCGCTCTTTAGATTCTCGCATGGGTCGTAAGCTGTCAGGACCCATCCCTGAATACGACTTATAAAGGTTGCACGACAATGAAATCTCGACTAATATTTTCCTCTAAGTCCGTTAAAGATCCACATAGAGCACAAAATCACAACATGAGATAATTCAGCAATGGAAGAAATAACATAAAAGTCTCAAGTCATAAGTACTAACTCCAAAAGAACAAGTACTAAGGACCAAACATGGTCCACCAAAGGAGATACCAAGAGTACAATTACATCTCTTCCACAAAACCCATAGAACAGTCTCACAATCTACCTAACCACCGGTACAGACAAAATAAAGTTCAATAAGAGAAAAAGGACTCTGCTAGCCCATGACACCTGACACACCATATGGCTGGAAGTAAACCCGCTAAGAATCCATACCTGGATACAGTTTGTAAAACAAAAGATAGCAAAGCATATCCAGGAATATGTTAGATACAGAACAGTATATGTAATCTGTAAGTGAAGCACGTAGTGTAAGCAAGTAAGTACATAAGGGAGGATATACAATAATATGTCATGCATCTCATGTTCATTTACATTTCTTCTTATCATATCTTGAGATAATATTTCCTTTAAGTTCTCATTTATTCCATTTCCATTTTTCGATGGTTAGTCCATTCAACATATACGGTCAACTCCCGTTGGGTCCCTGGCCACATCCCCATCTAGTGAGCATGTCTGCTTTGCAAAGGATGAATCAATCAAGTCCATATCACCCCACCTGGCCTCACAGCTTATTACCAAGCATGCCAGGGTATTTTACAATTATACACTTTGTTTACATTGCCCCATACCTGGCCATAATGCTTATCATTAAGCATGCCTGGGTCATTCCACTTTAAGTTATTTACCACTTTTACATAAGACTTTCTATGTTCCATGTTCATTGATTTCATGTCACTTATGCATACATGAAAATCACGGTTCACTAGCATGGTATATCATGGGTGACATCAAGCAACTCACATAGACAAGTGATATCACACCCTGGATTTTCAAACCATTTTTTTGAAATGGGATAAAAGAATGATTAGTTACAAAATCATATTTTACCAAACCACATGACAAGGGGCCGTGAATAATAAAACTACTCCTTTGCAAGTCCTTTACAATTTGAAACTTACTTGAAATTGAGATACAACCATATCTTTACACAAAACTTGCTTGCAATGAAATGACGTTACAACTCTTTAAATAAAAGGGGATGCCTGGAGGCTATAAGGGGGAAAGGAGGGGAATTATTATAATGATATAAAAATGAAGCACAACAGTATGCTCCTCACTGAAAGAAAGTAGAGCAAGTCTAAGCCAACTCCCGCTACAAGTAACCAAACCGAGCAAACCTGCATAAAACTGTAAAAAGAAGGGTGAGTCATAAAGACCCAGCAAATATGCACCTATCAAGTGCATATGCAATTATGGTGACATGTGCAAGTGGTGTGAATCCCTATGATACAATCCCAAGCATGCCAAGCTTACACATTCTCAAACACCACTACCAAGTCACTTCCCAAAACCACAACTCATAAGTCTAACCAAGACTCTCGTCTACACAAGTATACCAAGGGAGACTCAACCATTTAACCACACTCAAGGCCAATAACAACGTAAGTCAAAACCCTCTCTTTACCAAGTACCCTCATCCACAGTACTAGGCAACACACACTAGTATAAACTGAAAGGGTCAAGGATCTCAATCACGATTACAATGACATGGTAAACTATCACATTATCTAGGGAGGACACTCCCAAGAACACAACCCGTCTACTACAATGCCAATACCTTTGAGTATCAACGATGAGCCACATTTCCACCATTTGCTAATTCCACGACTTAGCCAAATGTCTACGACTAGCTAATTCTACGACTTAGCCAAACATCAACGACTAGCTAATTCTACGACTTAGCTTATGCCCACACAATCCACCAAACCACTATGGATATCACCTATCCTTTCCAATCCTCTATATAGGTATATGTATAGTGATAGACATGCCAAATCACTTGTTTAGCATGTCTATTTTGTCTCTTTTGTATATACTTTATGGTCTTTTTAACCAATTGTTGTACATATTTGCATTGAATGGTATTTTTGTAGATTTCTATTCGTTTACAGGTTTTTAGCACTTTATTCTACTAGTTTGAGTCAATTTAGAAATCCAGAAACTTGAGGAGAACAACATTTGGAGATCTAAGATGGAAGCCGAGACATTGGGAGAAGAGAAGAAACTCATTTGGAAGTAAAAAGTGCAACAACCGTAACTGGTTAGAACAATGCAGGCGTAACCGGTTACACTTTGCCAAGAATTCAGAAACCGAGGATAGCGTAACCGGTTGAAGACCAGAGCATAACCGGTTACGTTCAGTCTGCAATTGATGCTGGAAGCCAATTCTGTTGCTGTGAATATTGATTGCTTGGCATCCATACTAGTTGCACGCGGACATCTGAACCATTGTGTCTTCTTTAGCACACGCTCTCCCCCATAACATACAACTCTACAACCGAGACATCCCATAAGAGCCATTGAATCTCTCTCACCCAATTGTCGACTAAAATTCAACTCTTTTTTTCCCCCATCCACATTACAAATCTCGTATCCCCACACTCCTCCTTTGATTACCACCTGGCGCTTTTGAACACCAAGTCATTATATGCCCTTTATCACCACAATAGGATATGTCACTTTATGGACCTTGAGAACACAATCATTAACCCAAAGATTCACCGAACACATCTAGAACAATGATACATTACTCACTGATTATTTATCATCACCCAAAATGTTTATAACTCAACTTTCAACACACTTCACACTACTACAACCCGATATAATTGATTCCAAAATTTCAAACTTGCTTATCTCAGGACCACTATGTTATTCCTCTAGTTCTACAATTTTTTCTCTTATCCCTTCAATTCCCAATTACCAAGTACACCAAATTTCGCTTTATAAAAGAAACCAATTGAACTGCCCCTCCCGACATCAAACCATCCAAATTTTCCAACCCTTTTTCTCATTGGATTCACTAGCTCTAGCATATTTGGGTAAAACCCCCAATTCTTACCTCAAATTCTCCACTCTCATTCCCATTTTCCTCAAGGTACAAACACTTCATCTAGTACAAGTCTATAATGTTCTGAGAGAAACCGTCACTAAAACTCTTAACCAACATTTCTCAAGAAATCACTTTAGACACAAATGATACCACCTTTGTTAAATATGCCGATCCCGACCTCAAATATCTTTCCACAATTTGAATATCACATCCCCAAAATGTAAAATGCTACTCTCACCTCTTTACTCATCAGTTTATCTCCAAAACATCACCAATTCATTCTATAACCATTCTCAATCCATCGCTTCCCTAGTCATTACTACTTGCCCAAATTCTTCGAAATCAAACTTTAAAATTTTAAACTCAAACCAACCTGTCTTTCTGCCATTCGCCTACGTCACTTAGTCCTCGACCCTTAGAGTTCCTTACTAAAATTGAACAATTCCCATCTTCTTTGATTATCTGATTCTCTACACTGTCCGATTATCGCACATTCTCATTTCCTGTCACACACTTAGACAAGAAACATGGTGGAAACAAGTGTCAGATATAAAACGCATGCGTTAGTAAACACACCTCAATGACTCAAAGCATGACTCAACATCCTATGGTCCACTACTTAGCCACCCTAACCTTAGTATTTTGTTGTACTATGATTTTCCACTTAACTTTCCAAGACTTCCCAATGGAAGAGAACGTTGATCAGTCGTTCTTCCAGTCGGATTTCAAGTCAAGTCCCATGGGTGTCAAAGACACGCATAATAGTCCCAAAACACTAACACCCCAACTTCCAATAATTTCCTCAACTCAAACCTCAAGTACAATTTCCATCAATCACGTGGTCCCCTAACTCGGACCTACCAACCTAAGCTCTGATACTAAGTTGTAACATCCCAAACTTCTAAATACACAAA
>NMUG010003608.1:0-14624 GCA_002855965.1 Monotropa hypopitys
CAGGTTATAATCAAGGTTCGAAGCTGCGCCTGCCAGAGCCACGCCTACCGGAGTGACCGGACCCTTGCTGTTTGGTCCCGTAATGAGGGATGAGATACCGGGCTCATGCGGTGGTGGACGACAAGTTATAATCAAAGCCTGAAACTGCGCCTGCCGGAGCCACGCCTATCGGAGTGACCAGACCTTTGCTGATGAAGATGGGGGTGCCGGGCTCATGCGGTGGTGGTTGGCAGGTTATAATCAAAGCCCAAAGTTGCACCTACCAGAGGCACGCCTATCGGAGTGCCCGGACCTTTGTTGTTTGGTCGGTGGATGAGGCCTTTTGCCGGAGCTGGTTTGCCTCATGTGGAGTATTGCAAAACCTATCATTGTTCGTAGTCCAAAGAAAACATTTAACGCAGTAAACAAATTTTCATTTGATAGAAAAACAAAAAGAGTGCCTTTACAGGTGTTTGATTCTTAAGTCCGTCCCCTATGGGATAAGTGGAATGTTCTCTTCTACTGCAACAGGTGGCCTTGCTTTCCTGGACAATTCCAGAGTCTTCGGCCTATCGATCCACCGATCGAGATGGCCCTGTCGGACCAGAAGTTCCATATAAACTTTGAACGATCGGCAGGAGTTGGTGTAATGCCTTTTCTCCCTGTGATAGATGCAGAACGCATGCCCAGTATAATTGGCCTCCGTTCCCATCTTCTGTTCTGGACGCCTGTAGAACGGCATGTCCTTGATGTGCTCGAGGACCATGTATGTAGGTTCTGAGAAAACGGTTACTTCAGCCATATAGTCCTCTGGTTTTGGTGCTCGAATTTCACCCGCTTTCACTACATTTATCTGCCGGCGGGGAGTTGAGCCCAAATGCTGATTCGGTCGGCCGTATGATCGGTGGGATGAGCGATCGGACAAAAGATCTTCGAGTTGACAATACTTATCTAATTTTTGCATGAGGTCCTCCATATCATCCGGAGGGTGGATCAGGAGCTCCCGAAAGATAAGGCTGTCGGTTTCAAGCCCCATTTTGAAGGATGTGGCCGCGATGTTCTGGTCACAATCCTGGATCTCATTGTACAGCTCACAATACCGGTCGGTATATTTCCAGAGTGACTCTCCCTGTCGCTTCCGGAGGCTGATCAAGGTACTGACATCTTTCTTCTGGGTGGTGCTCGTCACAAATCGGGACAGGAATGCCCGTTCGAGATCCCTGAAACTCCGGATGGATCTTTTGGGAAGCTTGTTGAACCAGAGGGAGCCTTGGGTTCCCATACTCATAGGGAAGACTTTACACATGACTGCTTCGTCGGTGGTGTAGAGGGACATGACCTGCCGGAAGTAAATAAGATGAGTATAAGCATCAATTTTGGGTTCATACCTGGAAAATTTGGGCAGGTGGAATCTGGATGTGATAGTCGCTGACTCAAACGTCCTCGAATAGGGGGTGGCGCTGAGCTTCCCAAGCCTTGGATCCACATCTCGGTGGGCGCTTGTTAGAGGAGCTTCTGGGGTCCAGCTCCTTCTATGACGGTGGCGCTCAGCTTTGTCATCTCTGCGGGGTGAGAGTGAAGTGTGATGCATGTGACTGCGCCGATGATCTCTCTCTGGGCTCTAAGGGGCTCGGTCATGCTTCTTCGGCTTGACGGGAACAAAGACTCTGTGGTCGTAGACATATAGCATTCCGTCCGATGCGGCCAATGTCCAGGCGCTCAGAGTGGTCTCCCCAATCTCCTGTAGCTCAAAGTCCTTCAAATGCTCCTTGTTCGACAGGCGAGGAGGATCAGCCCCAACCTTCTCCTTCCCTGGTCTGTGGCGGCTTCTCTCTCCAGAATTTGATGTAGTGGATGTTGCTCGGAGGGCCGGATGGCTAAGCTTGGCGAATTTCTCCTTCAAGAGGGCTATCTCCGCATTCTTCTCTCTCATCATTCTATCCATGATGACAGAGACCTCTGAGTTGGGTTCGACGAAGGTGAGGCCAATAGCCGGATCAAATATTCCCACAGACTGGTGAGGGACAGCTGGCGGAGGAGGAGGTGGAGGAAATCTGGAGAGATCGGTATTGATTGTTAAGTTTGGAAGTTCGGTCCCCATAGGTCAGGAAAGCTAAGCGAAGCTAGAAATGTCATCAGAGGTTTGGATCAAACGTCCCACTATGAATGCCAATTGTGGTGGCTGAAACTTCAAGATCTGTCTTCCTGACATCCGGACCTTCAAATATCGTGTCGGCAAAAGTGATCCGGATCGAGGCGGTTGTTGTTAGGGGCGACGGGCTGTGCGGGTCCCTGCAAAGACAAAAGAGGGATCCACCTGCTGGGCTCCTGCAAAATAAGGGTTAGTGCCCGCCGATCGGTTGTGACTGATGGGGCCTCCAAAGCTTAAGTTATTCCCTTTTTGGAGAAGGAAGACAGAAGATAAAGCGAGGCCGGAGGCTAGGTGGTCGGAGAGAAGATCCCTTGAACAGTACCCACAAGGGGTATTTATAGGGATTGGTCCTTCTTAGGTTTTGAGCTGGTGCGTGGGCCGCACATTATGGGCTCCCCCTGTGATCCCGGGCCTGCATGGTGCACGTGACAGGCCAAAGTGGGCCGGTGTAGCCGATGGGCCGGGTTAATTGTATGGATGGGGGATCTAGAAGACATATGGGCGTGGCACTCCGCGTCGGGCTTTTTGCCGTAGGGTTGCACCCTCTGCCATGGGCCAGTCAGCCGGGAGTTATAGTTTGGCACAATACTGGTGCCCGATACTCTGTCGACCGGTATAGTAATTGGAGGGCTTAGCACATTACCGACCACCCATATTGCCGGAGTGCTTCGCCAAAGGGGGTCACTAGATTATATTCAAGCCTAAGGGCAACGAGACTAGTGACACCGATGAATGCAGAAGATCCGGAGCAGGGTACGGCCACACTGTCGGATCCAATTCCTTAGAGCTAAGGTCTGGCTACCACATCAGGTTTCGACCTTATCTTAGGAATGGACTGGTTATCTACCTTCCATGCCAACATTGATTGTCACCGACGCCGAGTGCGTGTCTTCTCTCCTGGGGGAGTTTATTTCTATGTATATGGCGATAGGAAAGAGTGAGTCGATCTTTATTTTTACGATCCCAGAGAGCGTGATTCTATCAGTTGCATGGTCGACAGCCCTAATCTGGATGATGATCCTTCTCGGTGCGGTGAGTTACCGTTGATTGTTTGCGAGTTCCCAGATGTTTTTCCGAAAGAGTTACCTGGTTTGCCACCTAGGCGAGAGGTGGAGTTCTCTATTGATTTGTTACCTGGTACGTCTCCGATTTCTGTGCCACCATATCGATTTGCACCGGTAGAGTTGCGAAAATTAAAGTCCTAGTTTCATGAATTGTACAAGTTGGGTTTCATTCGTCTTAATTCTTCACCTTGGGGTGCGCCAGCTTTATTTGGAAAGAAGAAAGACGGCTCGTTGCAGTTATGTATTGACTATCAAAAGTTAAATCGTGTGACTGTGAAAAACAAGTATCATATGCAAAGGATTGACGACTGATTTGATTAGTTACGTGGTTCGACATGCTTCTCGAAGATTGACTTGCGTTCCGGTTACCACCAGTTGCTTGTACGGGCAGAGGATATGTAGAACATGTTCTCATTAATTAAGCCTAATTATTTAATTAAGAAATAATTAAGGATTAATAAGGCTTTAATAAGAAGATTCAAATTATTAAAATATATTAATAAAAATACCTGAAATAATTTTAAAAGCTTAAAATATTAAAAAAGATACGAATTTTCCTGGAATTTTTAGGGATCAAAATGCAAAAATTCAAAATTTGGGTAAAATGACTCAAGATACCGGTATCTTGGAAGCCCAAGATAACGATATCTTGGACTTTGAGTTTTGCTGCAGAAGCAGCCATGGCGGAGAAGACGAGGGGGCATTCGCTTATACGCATTTTGTGTCGATTATATGGAATGTGTAGCTTTCCCAAAGATTTATTGGAACCCAAAACCATTAATCATAGGTTGGAAATCGTTCATAGCATTGACAACCATTTGTGTCAATGCTACATATACACACCCAAATCGTATCAGAACCCAATTTTGCTCCAGAACCCTCTATATCCCAAATTCGTGTTTGAGAGTGTGAGAGAATCCAATTAAAGGTTAGAGAAGTGTTGTTAAGACATAGGTTAGTCGCTGCTTGGGTTGGATTCAAAGGATTCATCGAAGAAGACGATGAATAGTTGCTGAACAAAAATTCCCTCCTCCGCAAATCCAAAATCATTTTCTATACTCCATCATTTGAGGTATTTTTCGTGTTCTATCTTATGCAATAGGCTCTACTCATCCTTAAGAGAATGTAGGATTTTACCTCATCGAAATTGGTTAAGTTTTGAGGGGTTTTCGACCTCTGAAATCACCATTGTTGTCTGTCTCGAAGGTCTGCAACAAACCCTAGATACCGATATCTTGGTTTTCCTAGATACCGGTATCTCAGTAATGAGGCCGTGCATCTTTAGATATCGGTATCTTGGTAAGGTTGGGCTTGCGGTATCTAGAGACCTTAGCAAACCGATATCTTGAGTTTTCTCTAGAACTCGGTATCCTAGTTCCTTCGATACCGGTATCTCAGTATTCATGCTTTGCAGTACCTTTAATTCTGTCAAACCGATATCTTCAAACAAAATCAAGATACCGATATCTTAGTCTCCAAGAAACCGATATCTTAGCAAATTGTCAGAAACCGATAACTAAGGATTTTCCAAACCGGTATCTTGTCTGATCTTAGATACCGGTATCTTAGCAGTCTAAGATACCGATATCTAAGTTGTTTTTATAAAAATGGACAGATTCGGATTTTGAGCAGAAAATGAGAAAAATCATGGAAATTTTGTAAAAACAGAATATTTCATAAAATAAATGTTTTATGTTTCTAATTAAAGATTATTGTTTAAATAGGTTCGGATCCATCACCATCCACAGCCGCTGAAAAAGGAAAGAATATCGCTTAATCTCTGTGAGTATATTTTAGAGTTTTATAAATAAGATAGTAAATTATAATAAAAGGTTATTCTTTAAAATAATGTTTGGAAAGAGAATTATGGAAAAGGTGGTTTTGTATTTGGTATTGAGAAAGATGGAAAGAAAGTGGAAATACGGAAAAAGGTTTTCATTTTACACTTTAAAAAGTATTTTGTCAGAGCTATCATATCTATTATAGCCTTGAAGCCTTGGCCCTGGGCTAATAATGTTGGGTGACTAAAAAAGATCTTGGCCCCGGGTCGATGTGGGGTGACAGCCTTGGTCGTGGGCTAATAATGTTGGGTGTCATATATTTATCCTTACCGCTGGGAGGTAAGCGGCCCCCGAAAACTCATTCACATGTGTATTCATCATGGATGTTTTATTTGAGTAACAGATCTGGAAATAACGTTGGTCAACGGATTTGAATGACCCTTGGCTATATTAGTATATATATAATGTCTAAGTGGAAAGCAAGGAAAAGAAGAAAAATGTGAAAAGATCATTTATTCGATCTTATGATAGAGATGAATCAATATTAGATCCGATGAAAGTGGGAAAAGGTGAAAGTTATGTTGAAAAACACATGTTGAAATACCTATACTTATATATGTGGAAAAGGTTTTGGAAAGATTGGAAGATATTTGGCAAAGCAGCTTTATCACATTTTTGATAATGTTCTTCACTTGTACAGATTTTGTAATAAAGGAACTTTATCACTTGAAAGAAGAGAAATTGCAAAGAAAAAGGAAAAGTGTTTGAAATATAAAGAGTTTTGTCACACTTGTTTACTTCTTATTTATTTTGTTCTTTTATATATTCATCATGCCGTCGTGCTAACGTGTTTTACACGATTTTAGGTGACTGCAGTTAGAGTTCCACCTTTTAGGCTGTAGGAGTTGTCAGGGGTTTCTCTTTTCACTATCTGGTAGTAGATGTTGTCTTTTCAGTTTCAGTAGTATGTAGTAGGCTTCCGCGATATTGTATTGTTTTTTCTGTTATTTCGGACCCGGGTCTTGTTTTTACCCAGTTTGTTGAGCCCAATAGACTATCCTTTGTACTCAGTTTTGTGGTTGGCAGTTCCAGTTTTTATTTTAGCAGCTCTTTATTTATAGTTGTGTTTAGTTGTAATCTGTACTATGATATTGCCACGTCTCAAATCCGGTAATTTGCTTGTTAATTGTCGGGTTGGGTCGTGACAGGATATCCCCAAGACGGCGTTTCACACTCGCTATGGCCATTATGAGTTCATGGTCATGCCATTCGGCTTGACGAATGCTCCTGCTACGTTTATGGATCTCATGAACCGTATTTTCCGCATCCATCTCGATCGTTTTGTTGTGGTCTTTGTTGATGACCTTCTTATTTACTCTGCTTCAGAGGAGGAGCACCAGACTCATCTTCGAGTTGTGCTAGAGCTATTACGGGAACATCATCTATATGCCAAACTCAACAAATGTGAGTTTTGACTTCCGGAGGTGAAATTTCTTGGGCATGTTGTATCCCAGGGAGGAGTGTCCATTGATCCTAGCAAGATTGATGTCGTATCTTTGTGGCCACGTCCACAAAGTGTCTTCGACGTTCGTAGCTTCCTTGGTCTTGTCGGTTATTATAGATGTTTCGTCTTAGATTTTTCTCGTTTGGCTGCACCTATGACTCGATTGACCTGGAAGGGTATTCCATTTTCTTGGGATGATGATTGCGAGATGGCTTTTGAGGAGTTGAAGCGGCGACTGACTTCGGCACCTATTCTTATTGTTCCCGAGCGAGGAGTTGGCTATTCAGTTTACTGTGATGCTTCACGTGATGGCTTGGGATGCGTTCTGATGTAGGGAGGCAAGGTTGTTGCCTATGGTTCATGGCAGTTGAAGACTCGTGAGAGAAATTATCTGACTCATGACTTAGAGCTTGCGGCTATCGTCTTCGCATTGAAGATGTGGAGGAATTATTTGTACGGCGAGAAATTCGAGGTATTTTCGGATCACAAGAGTTTGAAGTATTTGTTCACGCAGAAGGAGCTTAATTTGTGGAAAAGGCATTGGATGGAGCATTTAGAATACTATGATTTCGAGTTGCACTATCATCCTGGCAAAGCAAATGTTGTTGCTGACGCATTGAGTAGGAAGTCTTCTCACTTGGCTAGCTTGGCAGTTCTTGACTGGAGATCGATGGAGGATTTGGGTCCGTTTGTTCTACATGTAGAGGAGACTGGAGAGCAGGCCACATTGTGCAATTTATCTATTCATTCGGAGCTTTCCCGTTGGGTGACTGAAGCACAGGCTGACGATTCAGAGGCTTTAGAGTTTCGGGCGAAGTTTCTTAGCGATGATGCACGACAGGGTTGGATGATTCATGCAGATTCTAGCTTGTGCTATCTTGGCCGGTTGTTTGTTCTTGATTCTTGCCGTGGAGGTATATTGCACGAGTTTTGCCATTCACCATTGGCTGTTCATCCTGGAGGTACGAAAATGTACCATGATCTTCGACGACAGTTCTGATGGCCGGGAATGAAGAAGGATGTTACAGTGTTTGTTTTCAAATGCCTTACTTGCCAGCAAGTGAAGGCCGAGCATCAGCGACCAACAGGTTTACTTCAGCCATTGACAATTGCAGAGTGGAAGTGGGAGCATGTGACTATGGATTTTGCTTCGGGTTTTCCTAGATCGCCTGGTGGACAGGAGGATATTTAGATTTTTGTTGATAGTTTCATGAAGACTGTGCACTTTTTGTCGATCCGAGTTGCTCAGTCTGTCGATTCTTTGAGCCGGTTGTATATTCGAGAGATCATTCGACTTCACGGAGTTCCATCTTCTATCGTATCTGACAGAGATCCCCGATTCACTTCACGCTTTTGGCACAGTTTGTAGGCTTATCTCGGTTCGAATCTTATGTTCTGTACCGCTTTTTATCCGCAGAACGACGATCAGTCGGAGCACACGATACAGATTTTGGAGGATATGTTGCGAGCTTGCGTGTTGGACTTTCATGAGAGTTGGGTGGACCATTTGTCGTTGATCGAGTTTGCTTACAACAACAGTTTTCATTCGAGTATTGGTATGGCACCTTTCGAGGCCTTGTATGTTAGGTCGTGTCGTTTGCCCATGTGTTGGTTAGATGTTGGTGAGTCCATTATTGTTGGGCCGGAGATGACACAGCAAATCACGGAGCAGATCAAGACCATTCGCCAGAGATTGCTTATGGCCCAAAGTCGCTACAAGAGTTATGCCGATCGACGTCGTACTCCATTATTGTTCGAGGTTGGTGATCATGTTTTCCTTAAAGTTTCACCTCGCCGCGGTATTTCTCGTTTTGGGAAGAAAGGGAAATTGACTCCTCGTTTCATTGGTCCATTCGACATTGTCGAGAAAATTGGGGAGGTCGCGTATCGCTTAGCTTTGTCGTCCAACATTTCCAACGTTCATAACATCTTTCACATTTATATGTTGCGAAAATACGAGCCAGATCCGTCGCACGTCATCGATTGGTCGAATGTAGAGTTAGAGGCCGACGTGTCTTACGAAGAAAAACCTATACGCATTCTTGATTCACGGGAACAAGTGCTACGTGGGAAGACGATTCCCTTGTTGAAGGTTTTGTGGAGCAACCATGGGACAGAAGAGGCGACATGGGAGTGAGAAGACGAGATTCATAACAAGTGTCCGGATTTATTTTGATTTGTATTTGTTTGAGTCGAGCTTGTATTTACGTTTTGTACTCTTACCTTAGAAAATTTCGAGGACGAAATCCTTTTAAGGTAGTTGAGATGTAACGACCCGTATTTTATAAATGATTTTTGGAATTTAATTCACCTTCTAAATTAAATTGGGAATCTTGATTTATTTTTATCTCAAATCTTATCGCGATTTTGAGGTGGTTATGGTAGAGCATTCGATTACGAATCCAACGCGACTTGAATCACCTCAATCAGAGGTCTGGCGAAGAAATTAGGACCAAAATACTCTCGGAGGTCATATTTTAGATTTTTTAAAGAAATTTCTTAGTCTTGACCGGTCCCCTTAGCCGCTGCAGACTGGTCGGGTTTCAACAGTAGCTTCCCCGAATAGCAAGAGATCGGTCCCCTGCGCCGTTGCAGACCGGTCATGATTTTTCAGTAGGCTCAGTTGAGTGGAGGAGATCGATCCCCTGTGCCGCTGCAGACCGGTCCCCTAGTGCAATTTCCGTGCAGAAATGGTTTCATTAAGGGCATTTTCGGAAATTCATAAGTGGGGGTATTTAAGGCAGGAGGAGTTCGAACTCCTCTCCTTTTTCCTCATTTTTTCAACCCTAGCCTCCCTTCTTACTCTCTCTTTACCTCCATTAAACCCCTCTCACTTCTCTCCTCCATACCAAGGCCTTGCAAGGCCCGAATTGAGTTTTGCGAAGAGGAAACGACGATCCACGAGCCAAGAGCTATCCGGGAAGCACCATGGTTTCATCATTCTCCGAATTCCAAAAGCTAGGGTTTTTGTTCAAGCTTCTTGAGGTAAGAGATATCCATCTCTAGTATGTTTGTGATTGTGCCTTCCCCCTCTTCCCCTTGAAATCTTGTCAATTTATGTAGATTTCGTGTATTACATGTTTTGGTGAAATTGACCTAGAGTTTATGGTTGACTGGTGAAATTGGTGGATTTTATGGAGTCTCTAGGGTCATATACACCTTGTACAAAGTTAAATTTCGTGTTGGAACAAGATATGTAAAAGCCCCAATTTTGATGAACCCTAATTGTGCTAATTTGGGGGGTTTGGTCTATATGACCTCAAATGATAAAATTGACTTCGAAATTGTGAAATTGGACATAGATGAACCTTAACAGATGAGTTTTGGGGTGGTGGTCATGTATGATAACTTTGAGTCGCACATTGACTATGTTGCGTGATATAAATCCCTTACTTGAAATTAAATGAAAATATGATATCGACCACCAATGAATGAATGTGATGGCCAACGATAACCTTGGCTAGTCTTTATGCGGGAATGGACTTGATTGTAGGGATTCTCGGCATAGTTGACTTGTGACAATAATGTGGGAGTGGACTTGACTAGGGACTCCCAGGATATACTTGATGACAATGATAGGGGCTTGATATATATTCGGGAACGGACTTGACTAGGGGTTCCCGGGGTGGGCTACGTGAGCCCTCCCAACGGACTTTGGGAAAGACAGAGTAGGTTAGATAGTGTGTCGACGGGCTACTATTCTATACATACGGAATGGACTTGACTAGGGATTCCGGGATTTATACTTGTATGAATATGGAATGGACTTGACTAGGGATTCCATGATTCATACTAACTTGATGATATTTGGATAACACGGATTGGACTTGACTAGGGAATCCGGGGTTTATCCTACTTGATAAAAGAAACATGGTATGAAATAGACTTGTAATGGAATTCCCGTGCACTTGCTATTGTGCAATAATGGAATACTTGAATGAATGAACTCACACTTGGTCCCTTGAATGGAATGAGAACTCTCACATGTTTAGACCCTTGGCTTGTGGTCTCTTAAATGGTACTTTGTTATGTTGACTAGGTGTAGTCACATTGTAGTTATTGGATCATTGCCTTGCATTGTCTCATGCATATTATATATATAACTCTATATAGTCACACACTCGTTCACGCCATTCACGAACATGCTAGTTGATAGATATTTCTTACTTTGGTGTGATACGCCCTTCTTTTTAGATTCTGCAGATAAGGAACCATTTGTTGGATGATTTGGGAGCACATTGATGTTTTGAGGGTTCTTTGAAGATTGTAGCACCTTTTCTATATTTTGGTTTTAGCCCCTTGGGCTTGTAATAGGGGTAGTGGTTTATAATAACCTAAATTCTCTCTCTACCTCTCTCTCTCTTTCTATGCGTGGGACTTCATTTGTTTACACTCACCCTCAGGTTTTCATGCTAGTGTGGAATGGAATGTATTGGTTCTTAGTTTTATTTAAATTGTGATGACCCATGATCGTTTCCCCATTTAATAAATAATTTCAAAAAAACGGTTTGAAAATTCGGGGCATGACGCTCGCGGTCCCAACAAGTGGTATTAGAGGGAGGCTTGGTTCGAGAGTTTCTAGAAAAATCATTTTCCCGCTATTCAGTTTGGCCAAAAAAATTCAGTTCATAAAAAATTCATTTTGATCACAGTGCTGCTTTCATCTCAAGGAGATGATAATCCTAAAAAAAATTTGATCGCCGAAGGAGCTACAGGGAGGTCGTACACGTCAACATAAGGTGGCGCGTGCAACGCGTGTTTGATCTAGTCACGCGAGTAAGCCATACATGCTATCTGGAAGTTGATGACGACCATGCCAGTTGTCAGTGCTGATATAGCGCCCGATCAACGCACAATTAACATTTATGTTGGCATCCCAAGCAGCATCCACGTCGCCTCTAGATCGATTAGAGGGTTGCAGGTCAAACTTGGCGAGTTTAGGCACATATCTGATGGTTTTCGTACTAGTTTACGAGTTTTAGCTCTGGTTCGGACTCTCCCAAGCATTTTGGTAGTTTTCAGACCGGTTCACGTTATTTCAGGTTGGTTCGTGAGGCTTAGAATGTTTTCTAGTTTTTTTTTCAATTCGTGAGGTTTTTGGGTCGATTTGTTCTATTTCAGACTGGGTATGGTGGTTTTGGGTGAGGTTAAGTGGGTTTTGGACCAAAATAGTGCATTCTTTGGCTGGTTCAATCGTGTTTCTATCCGGTTAGTCACTTTGGGCCAAATTGGTGCATTTTTGCCCGGTTCTCTTAGTTCCAAGCAGTTTTGGGCCGGTTTGGGCAATTTTAGGCCTTGTTTAGACATTTTTGACGAAGTCGAGGATGGAGGATTTATTATTTTGCAAGGATTTATATGATCCTGTTGAGTATAAGGGAGTGACACCTGAAGCCATCAAGGCAGAGGATGAGAAAGAAGACCAGTCGTAAGACATTGGGGATGATCCGACATTTCATTGGCTCTGAGGTGTTTCCCCATGTAGCTTAGGAGACGTGAGCTTTTACCCTGTGGATGACATTTGAGGCGATGTATCAATCGAAGACATCATGGAATAAGGCATTACTTATGAGGAGGCTGATGAACCTTAAACTCTAG
This sequence comes from Monotropa hypopitys, assembly GCA_002855965.1. Taxonomy (NCBI): domain Eukaryota; kingdom Viridiplantae; phylum Streptophyta; class Magnoliopsida; order Ericales; family Ericaceae; genus Monotropa; species Monotropa hypopitys. The sequence continues at coordinate 12,076 of NMUG010003608.1, forward strand.
AGCGGGAGTATAGTCACAGAACATAATAGTGAGTTCCAAAATCTGGAAAATCATCTTGCCAATGTTGATTTAAATTTTGTTGATGAGACGCAGGCTCTGTTACTTCCCAACTCTCTTCCCGATGATTGGGAGACGGTAGTTTCCCTCGAAATTTTATGCCAAACGGTGAGTTGACTATGAGCATGGTCAAGGATGCAGTGTTCAATGAGGAAGCACATAGGAAGAAGATGGGTACTACCTATTATGACCCATCTCGAACTCTTGTCTCATAGGGATACAAATGGAGGAATCATAATTGAGGGAGTGGAAATTCTCAACGGGGGTAATTGCAGAGGGGGAAATCAAGGCCTCACACTATTACATGCTATTTTTGCCAAGAAGAGAGGCATATCAAGAGGAATTGTCCCAAGTAAAAGGTTATACATGAGAAGTTTCAGACTTCAGATCCAACACTAGTTGTTGACACTGCAGACTCAGTTGATCTTTTATTGGCGAACACATTAGATTCGAGGAGAATAGATTGGGTTCTAAATTCAGGAAGTTCAGTTCATATGTGCGGAGATAGGAGGAGCTTTGCAGACTATCAGACTTGCGATGGAGGTATTGTTCGGATGGCCAACAACACAACCAACAAGATCATTGGCAAAGGGACAATTAGGTGTCGTACTTCTAAAGGGAAAGAGGTGAAGTTCACGGAAGTCTGGCATGTTCCAAGATTGAGGAAGAATTTTATTTCTCTGGGGAGAATTGATGCTAGATGCTTTAGATTCTCAACTGAGGAGAGTGTTATGAATGTTTTCAAGGATGGTCGGGAAGTGCTTCAAGGAAATAAGATGGGTGATCTATACAGGCTAGATGAGAGTGTTATTATACATGGAACAAGGTGGTCACGCAGATGCACATGGAATAGGCACAAGGTTGATCACAGGGCTCCAGGCGATTCCCAGGCACAAACAATTGGTTCTACCAGTGTACATGAGCTCCAAGAAGTTCATGACACTTATTGGGCTAGTAAGATCAGAAAGTGCTCAACATCTGCAAAGAAATGGGTTTCTTTTGCTTTTGATGTGATCGTTGAGGCATCTCGGTGAAGGGTGAGGGCATTCTAGCGAGGGGATGCAAAGGTTCTAGTTTGTGTTGATTCTTCACATTTGGTCGGAGGGGGTGATTGTTGGTATCCTTCCCAAGTGTCCTTTGGCGTTCCAGGTGTCTTTTGGCCTTCCTATTCTTTGGTCTTCCCGTCCTATACAATTCCCTTGTGCATGTATTTATAGTGTGGAGTGATATATGCAGGGATAGCTGTGAAATGATTGTGAGGTGAAGCTATGATATTGAATGTGAGAGTGTGAGTTTGAGAGTGTGCTCTTCTTCTCTCCCATGAGATTTTTCCGATTGTATTTGTGTTTATAATACAAATCATATTTTTCCTCATATTAGTGTGTGTGACTCTTGCGATCCCAACAATATTACAATGTGAGCCATCCCAAGCTCGATCATCCCTCCGGACAACATTCTCTACTATGCAATGTCAATGCGAAAAAAGTTTATACATTTGAAACAACACCACAACTTCAAGTTATAATAGCACAAGTTATGCATATGCTGGTTACACTAACCAAACCATCTTTACAACCCTCCCCTCACACTCGGCATACCCTGATGATCATTCTAAAAATGTGATGATCATTATTTTATTTAGTTATTCCGTTTCATGAATCATATGGTTGTGAAGAAAATAGTTGTTTGGCATTATTTACCAAGAACATGTATTTTTTCCTGTCGGGGAATAGTTTCTGATAATAAGAACAATCCTCCAAAGTTCAGTTCGCAAGGTCGGAGTTGGAGCTTCATACTCATATCCATCCACTTGGTGTTTCTTTATTTTTATTTTACTCAGTGAAATGTTTATACAAAATTTTATGAGATTACAGTGTATACACAAACAGATGGCGGTGAGGTTTGGTCAAATTAATACTGGCGAATAACGCAAGTTTTTTTAGTGGTGTTAGATCCACGTGTGAGAAAATAAACTGGTTTCACATCAACGTTACTTGATAGGGAAATTGTATTGTCTATTATTGTCAAAATTGTGACATTGTAATGCATAATGTACCTATTTTGAGTTTTAGTGTCATTTCAAGATACTTTCCGACACAATGATATAGTTAAACAACATGAAATCAAAATGCTTATGTAGTATCACGTTTTTCACATTTTATACGGTAGTACATTAATTCATTTTCAGAGCCCACATATGCAGAAATTAAATTTTATTTATTAGCAAAGGCAACAAAAATTTGCAAACCATTGCGTGTTATCTCTGCAATATCTTTAATTGCTCTTTTCTGATACTTTAATTTCAAGTCCACCTTCAAAATCCAAAATCGGTCTCCGAACTATATCTCCTCCTTTGATTTTCGTCCACCTGTACAAAAAAAGTACTTCTAATACCCAAAAAAAGAACCTAGGCTAGCTAATGTTAACTTACTACAAGCCAGAATGTAAAAAAGGAAGGAAAATATTTTACCCGTATTTGGAGACCAGCACAT
>NMUG010003609.1:0-14624 GCA_002855965.1 Monotropa hypopitys
ACCTCTTATGTGAAAAAGTCACCTCAAGCCTTAACCAACTTTACCCCAAAAATTTCACTTCTAGTCACGATCTGTATTACCCAATATAGGTGTTGACACTTGACATCAAATATCCTTCAAACAATAAACTACTTCACCCTGTTCAAACACAAGATGTTACTCTTACCCTTTTGCTCATCAATTAACTCCAAAACATTCTCAACACTCTCAACATCTATTGCCTAATCTGTTGCTTCACTAGGCATTACCACTAGCCCAAAATCATATGAATTCGACTTTCCAAAAATTTAAAGCCATACTCAACCCGAAATCAAATCAATCACCTGCGTCACCGACCAAATACCCCTTAAGTTATTACCTTCGTCAAACATTTCACATCGCACCTACTTGAACAATCCTTTCGACTGTCTGATTATTGCATTCCATTTGCTTCCTGACAATCACACAACAAGAAACAACATGGTGGAAACAAGCGTCAGATATAAAACTCACGCGTTAGTCAACACACCTCAATGACTCAAAGCATGATTCGACATCCTATGGTCCACTACTAGCTTCTTCACCATTAACTCCACCTCCTAGCATTTTGTTATATTGTTCTTTCTATTCAACTCTCCAAGACTTCACACTAGAAGGGAACGTTGATCAGGCGTCCTTCTAATTAGATTTCGAGGTAAGTCTCATAGGTGCCAAAGACACACACAATAGTCCCAAAACATTACTTCAACCCATCACATCACATTCGTCATTCTCACACCTCAAGTACCACAAGATCTCTCACCCAAAGTCCCTTACACGAATCCTATAAACCTAAGCTCTGATACCAAGTTGTAACATCCCTTACCAAAAACATACCAAAAATTTTGTGGAATAAAATTTTTCTCATCATTTAAAACCCAAGAGTCATCAATTTCTAAAACAAATGTCAACTAGCCACAAGTGCAAAATAAGAAACATCAAGTCATAATTGTTCTTCTAGTAAACCACAATGTACCAAAATTTTATTCTATGAACAAATACAAAAAGGAAACGTTCAAGTACTCATGATTAAATAACAAGGTTCTTCTCAATCCCAAAATCCTGTCACACAAGCCAAGTACCACCTCTTCAAGCTATGCTTCAAAGCCTTCCATCCAAATCCAAGATTTTAAAAAATATTCATCTCACCAAGCTAAGTAGTGGACAGCTAGCTCCAAACCTAGTTTCCAAGAATTTAAGAAAAACAAAAGGAAACCAGAGTGTGAATAGGATATATTGATTTCACAATTGCAAGAGATTTATAAAAACATGTAAGAATTATACTTTGCAAGAAACAAGGGTCCAACCCCCAAAAACACATGCTTCCGACCCCATGCATCCCATGCTTTTACATATGTATATGGCCGCAACCCATTTCTCAAAACCTTTCCACTTTCCTTTTCAAAATAGCTATCACTTTATGTGATAGTTCGTATGCCCAGCATACTCTGCAAGAACTTACGTTCCAAGGTGCATATACATATATATCATGCATTTCCCCCAGTGTAACTTAATACAAATCACTCCCACGTATAACATGTAGTCTGCAGGAAGAGAACTTCCAATTAAATCTACCTTGAATAGAAAAAACTTGCATTACCATCACAAACTCCATATAGCTTAGAACATGAGTAAAAAGCTTTCAACCATTAAATAAGGAAAGACATGTGCTTGAAAGACATGTAAGTACTTTCAATATACCGAATCCATACACTCACCAGCACCGTTGTTCAAACCTTTTTCTTGCCTTGATCAACCATTTCCTTGCCCTTGAGGGAGGCCTCAACGCCTTTCTCAAGTGTCCCTGTCAAAACAATACCAATTTCAGTCCACAATTCGATTATAAATGGAAATCAAATAGGAAAACATAAATCAAATGATTATATGTCTTAATGTGCCAAAAATATTCCTTACATGACCTTAATTGGTCATTTTTCAAGTTTCTGGAACTTAACCAAAATTCCGGACAGAAGCACTCCCGACCAGTCGGACTTGCATCCCAGCCGGTTGGGACCACCCTGCCCAGCCCCAACCGCTACCACCAACCGGTTGCCAAATTGGTTGGCACCTCCACTTTACATCCCAACCGGTTGTCAAGACACCCCAACCGGTTGCCACTCCCCTCACTCCACATCCCAACCGGTTGGCCAAGGAATCCCAACCGGTCGCCACTACTTCTGCTCCAATTTCTGCAACTCGAGATTTTTGACGAAAAACGATCCTAACTTTGAACAACTCACTCCAAACATCTCCAAACACCTCCAAACTTCAAATCTATCATCCACAAAGTGTTCCTATCATCTAGGATCATTAAAAACATGATAGGGGCTCTCCTACAACCCTTGATTACAACCAATTGCAAGAATCAAAAACCTAATTTCCTGGGTTTTCCCCAAAAATGAATTTGAAACCAAAACCTCGATCTACTTCAAATCTGAAGTGATATGAGAATGATATGTACATAAATTGATTCGTACTTATGTGTGGATTAAGATTGAAGAAGGATTCTCCTTCCGATTTCTTCTCAAATGCCCTTGATTCCCACAACTCTTCTTCCTCCTTCTCTTTCTCCCTCTCTAGCCTCCAACTCTATTATTTGGTATAATAAAGGGGTTAGGGAGTTTCCCCAAACCCCTAAATCAGATTTTTATTGATTTTTACCTCTTTGCCCTTTAGTTAAAAGGGTTATTACCCTTGCAAGCCATCCTCCTTACTTATATACAATTTTTGTATAAATTGGGCTTTTTCTATTATATTACTTATATAATTAATGCTTAATTACTCCGAAAATCCTTCCCTTACTCTCACTAAAATTCCCAACATTCTTGAATTGTTTTTAAATTAATTTAAAATATGGAACGGGTATTACATTGACGATATCAAGGGAGTCCATGCCAATTGTCACAATATTAAGGGACTACTTTGGCTTATCATGTTTTCACCCATTGACTCTCCAATCAAATAAAGACACCACAATGCACGGGGGTGGGAGTGGGAGTCTCTATTAATTCAAGGAACTCCATTTCTCATCAAACACACCTAGACAAGTCACGGGCAATGACAATTTCACTCCAATGCCCAACTTAGGAACTTTGTTGAGCACATATGACCCACATGGTACCGGGGTCACCTAGAATCTCAAATGACTTCAAAACGACTCATTGCTTTCATAAATCAAGCCTATAGTCCATTTGGGCATTTTGTCGAACATATGGCGTCCATTGCATTCCAAGGCCACCCAAGGGCACCAAAATTTCTCTAAAGCTCTTACAACCTCAACCTCAACTGTCAAAACTCATTCCAACATTTTATCAAACACTTGGCCTTCATAAATTTGAAGGCCAAGAACATGGTCTCCTATGAACCTTCTAAGCACAAGGCCAAGACTCATAGCCTTTCCAAACTATACCTACATGAATACTAACCACTAAAACTCCATGAACTCAAATGGAGGATGAAAAAAAGGGAAACAAACCACACACACACATACATACAAGGTAGGAGAAAGAGATTACCCACCAAGAACACCAAGTTTTGAAAACTCTAGGTGAGATCCTCTTCACACCACCACGAATGGGATACACTAATGTGAAGCTCTCGAGGTCCTCTTCAACATTTGAGAAAACCACAATCTCCAATGCTTGAAGGATCCTTCTCAACCCTAGAGAAAAGATGGAGAAAAGTTATATATATAGAGAGAAAATCCTAGATGAGAGTGTCTTTGAATCTCGCTTCAAAGTGTATGGGAGAGGGTAGAGGGTAGAGGAGGACACTAACAACAAGGTTGAAGAAGACCTTGTGCCTAGATTCCAAATAGGGAGGTAGATAGAGAAGAGAGAAGTTGAGAGAAGAGAGAGAACCCACCTGTGAAGTTTGGTGCCTGATATAGAGAGAGTCTGCCCAAAAATGACTTAGGAAAGCCCTAAGTTGAGTGTTTATACTCAGGAAGAAATCTCAAAATTACCCTTATAAATTAACTCACGAATTACTAGAAGAACGAGCCCCTATTACCGGAAGAGCTGGGCTACTGCCCAGCATAGCCAACTCGCTAAGTTCTGTTCTACCATAAGAACAAGACTCCTCTACCGGAAGAACAAGCACAATCTCCTATTTGATTCTTGTTTTACCGAAAGAGTAGAGCTCCTCTACCAGTAGAACAAGTCTTTGTTTTCCTTCCTCTTCTCTGCATTCCCTCTTCTCTACTGGAAGATTAGGTCTCCTCTACCAGAAGACCTAGCTTCAATTTCTCCTCCTCTCTTGCCTTCTCTTCTCCCTCACTGTTTCCCGCAACCCCCTGCCTTCTTCCGAAAAAATCAAGGCTCTCCTCCTTCCTTCTTCCGGAAAATCAAAAAGGGCTTCCTCCATTTCCCCAAGCACTTGGCCCTCCTTCTAGAAGACCAACTTATCTTCTCACCTCACTTCTAAAAACACAGCCCATATCACACTTCTAAAATTCAACTTCACTTTCACAATTATGAATCAAGGACTAAGACCACGCCCAACCACTGGGCTAACAACCATACCTAGGCCAACTTATTTCCAAAAATTTGACCAACAAGGGAGGATTTTGGGATATTAAATTGACCAAAAATTTAAGAAATGGAATTAAAATTCTAAAAATTGATTTATGAAATTCTGAGTCGTTATAATTCATACCCCTTAAAGGAATTTTGTCCTCGAAATTGAATAGGGCAGAGGTGCAATGGGATACAATAGTAAGAAGTGAGTACAACATAATAATACACAAGGGAAGGGACATAATCAAACTGGAACACATAGATGATAAACAATGAGAACATGTTGAGGATACTTAGATTTGACAAGAATACGCCGACACGCCAACTGCCCATGTACTCACAAGCACTCCTCACATAATGCACATACATGCTTCATGATACTCGCCCCCACACACAACACAACACACATATCCTATCGCGATAACCGTATGACATTGGTGATTTGCTTTGAGATACCCCGACCGGTAGCTCTTCTCAAACCAATTCACGCACGTCAAACATATATCACATAGTCAAAGGAAGATACTCACACACACTAAAATGTATATGTTCTAGCCCAAACAACATGACATAGCATCAAACTGACACCAAATCTAAATATTAATATGCATTCGTACCCAAAATTTCCCACAATTTACTGATGATGTTGCTTCCTGTGGTAGCCGGACCTTAACTTGGAGGACCCGGATCCAGCCCAGCAAAGCATATCCAGGCAACCCAGACCCAAACTTCAAATAGTGTCCATGGCCATCGGCCTTGCAGACCTCTAGCAAACATTAATCTATCTCTAGATAGTTGGACCGACGGCCCAACAAGCCTCCTTCGGTGAACAATACAATACCTCTGGGAATTTGAGCTAGCTAGCCTAGACTCGAACCTCACAAATACACCAAATGTCTTTGGACATCACATGTCTTGTCAGTCAAGCGACCCCCAAACCTCCGGCTACCACACTAGTCAGTAGAGCATCATGTGTGTACCTTGTGGCAAGGGCATAGCTCCCGACCGATCGCTTATTTAGCAGAGGGTCCACCTGTCGGCAGTAACCCTGAACAAAGCACCCTGCATGGTTGCTCGCAGTTCCCCCATTTGTATGACCGACCTGGCCCATCGAATGCATCGGCCCAATTGGCCCACCATGTGCAACAATCAGGGCTGACGTCATACAGAGGAGCTAGCGACGCGCCCCCCACACACTGCAAGTTAGCCTCTCCCTATAAATACCCCTCCAAGGTACTGTTCATGGGATCTTGAAATTCCCACTCTCCGGACCCCTCTATTATTCTTTCCTCTCCCACAGAAAGATACTAACTTAACCTTCGGAGGCCCCATCGGTCACTGCCGACCGGTGGGCACTAACCCTTGTTTTGTAGGAGCCAAGCAGGAGTACCCATTTTGTTCTTGTAGGTTGACCCACGCGAAACTCCGGAACAGCCGCCGACTACCCAGCCGCCGAAGGATCAACCAAAGCCCAAGAGTACAAGGGAAAACAACCAGCACAATTGGAGACTCCACTGGGGATGACAATAGTCGTTTCCAGGTTTTTGGTGGTCTTTCCTATATTTTACTAGGGCTTTTTGATCCATGGGAATCGACATCCCCGTGTCAACAAGGGTCACTGAATTTTCCGAGGTTCCTCCTCCTCCCCCCTACAATCATCCCACATCTGTCCTTGGGAATCCTCGACCCCTCCTCCAAGCACCCTCCGACGGGGACCAACTCTGAGTTTGCATCGGCTGTGGATACATTGATGAGGAAGAAGGATGCTAAGATTGCCATCTTCAAGGAACAAGTTTCCAAACTCACCCAGCTTCCCCCAAGAGTAACTTTCGTCACGTCAAACTCTGGATACAAGAGTTGGCATACGACCGATAATGAAAAGGAAAGACAGGACCACACACGTCTGACAGTCAAGAGACATGGAGCAGACCATGAGCAGGCGTACGACGAATCGACTCCCAGTGCCTAGTCCTTGGGGGTATCCGACGGAACCCTATACGTATACGATCACAGGGTTTTCATCCCAGTCTGACAGGAAAGTGGGAAGAAAGGAGAGCTCTGGAGTAGGAGACCAGAGGCAGAGACAGTCGAGCATTATAAATGCCCTGCCACGGACAATCGAAGCCCCGATAGATGACACCAGCATAGGCATCATCATCACACATCCTCCTCTCCTCATAGGGACAATTAGAAGGAGAGCTAACAGCATATAAGAAGACCCTCTCCGGAACTTCCCCAGGAGAACACCCACCGAAGCGTGGACGTATGGCTCAGACAGCTCAATGCAACCCCCTACTCCAGGACGATCGAGTTAGCAACAATCCCCCCGGGATTCCATCTGCCTAAATTTGCCAGATATGACCCGAAAACTGACGATTATATGCACCTTACTTACTTTTGGCAGATCATGGCCCTCTACATGACCGACGAGTCCGTCATGTGCAAAGTTTTTCCCACAAGCCTGGGTACGCAAGGCTCCCTATAGTTCAATAAACTCCCGATAAAGTCCATCCGGAGCTTTAGGGATCTTGGACGGGTGTTCCTTGCTCGCTTTGTCACAAGCACCACCCAACAGAAGGACGTCGACGCCCTCATCAGCCTCCGGAAGCACCAGGAGGAGTCTCTCTGGCAATACTCTGATCCGTACTGGGAACGGTACAATAAAATACAAGACTGCAACCAGGGCATCGCAGCCACTTCATTCAAAGTGGGCCTTGAGGCCGATAGCTTGATCTTCCGGGAACTCATGATCAACCCTCTAGACGATATGGACGACCTCATGCAAAGGGTAGACAAATTCTGCTAACTGGAAGACCTTCTGGGCGACTGGGCAGTTCAACGCCCTGCAGGTCGATCACTCCTCACTCTCGGTCTAGCGCCATATCAGCAAGTCAACCTGGTGAAGGATGGAGAAGCGCATAGGCCTAGGCCAGAGGACTATATGGACGAAACAACGGTCTTCACCGAGCAGACGTATATGGTCCTCAAACAAATCCGGTATCTTCCCTTTTACACATGACCGAACCAAAAGATGGGGACCGAAGGCAATAATAATGGCCGAGCATTTTGCACTTACCACAAGGAAAAGGGGCACTACACCAGTTCCTGCCTACCGTTCAAAGCATACATGGAGCTCCTAGTTCATCAAGGTCACCTTGATAGATGGATTGATCGTTGGAAAACTCAGGAAGCAGCTCGATAGGCCAGGCCCCCCGCTGGACTAGATGATAATATTCCCCTCATCCCATGACAGTCGGCCAGGGCTACGTGAACTTATGTTTTTCTTTTGTCAGCCATCCCCTTTTTGAAATCTGGCCAGAGACCGAGTATTCAGAGAAGTAATCTAGAAGTTCTCAAGGTCTGGTACCTCCTGGTAGGGCTTGGCTCCGATAGGCGCCACTTCGTGTGTTGATTATAACCTGTTGTCCACCTGTCACGCCGGGAAATTTTCCCGTCCTTCCCTCGTCCCCTCTCTTTGGGAGGAGTCATTTTCCGGGACGTGAGAATCTGCGCTATTGGGTTTTATTTGAAAAGGGGGTTTGTTTGAAAATGGGTGACGGCCTGAGTGTGCCGGTTTAGAATTTTCGGAGTCGCCACTCGGCATTTTATTCGTGGTGTGCCAAGTCACTGCTATTTTATTTAAAATGAATATTTAAAAGATGTTATGCCCTTTCGGTACTTTTATTTTCAAAAGTAAATCTTTTCGTAATCCGAAATCAATTGTTTTCTCGGCTAGAGAAATGAATAATTATTACTGATATGAATGAAATGAATTGAAATTTAAATAACAAATGGATAATAGTTGTTGACGGGCAGATTTCGGCCCGATTTATTTATAAAAGAATTACGGGCAGCCTTTCGGCCCGATTTTTATTTAAGAGAGAAATGTTTTTGAGCCGGACGGAACTTCAGAAAAAAATGGTTTTCTACAGTCGGACAGAATTCCGACTGCGTTTGGGAAAATAATTTTGTTTTGTTAATATAGTTTTATTGACAACAGTCGGGCAGAACTTCGACTGTGTTTTTATAAATAAATCTGAGCCAGACAGAATCTTCGGCTGAAAATGGTTTTCTACTGTCGAACAGAATTCCGTCAGGGTTTGGAAATAAATTTGAGCCGGACAGAACCTTCGGCTGAAAATGTTTTTCTACAGTCGGACAGGATTCCCACTGTATTTGAAAATAAATTTGAGCCGGACAAAACCTTCGGCTGAAAATGTTTTTCTACAGTCGGACAGAATTCCGACAGGGTTTGGAAATAAATTTGACCCGGACAGAACCTTCGTCTGAAAATGTTTTTCTACAGTCGGACATGATTCCGACTGTGTTTGAAAATAAATTTGAGCCGGACAGAACCTTCAGCTGAAAATGTTTTTCTACAGTCGGACAGAATTCCGACTGTGTTTGAAAAGTATTTTTTTTGTATTTTACAGTCGGACAGAATTTCGACCGGTTTTGAAATATTTTATTAGTTTTCTTTGTTTATTTATTTTGTTTGGAAGTTCCAAAGAATATTAAATAATCCGGCATGACCCGGGTCATAAAGCATTCTTTTAATCCGAGTCTGATAGCTACTGCAAGCTTTCACTTCAGAGTACGGATCGAGGAACTTGGTTTTTGGCTTTTAAAGTGTTTTTATTGTTTTTCAGTCGGACAGAGCTTTGACGATGAAAAACGAATTTTTCTGTTTTCTTGGGTCGGACAAAGCTTCGACCGCAAAATTGATTTTTAAGCTTTCAAGTTGGACAGAGCTTCGACCGCGAAAGAAGTTTTATAAAGTGTTCGCTTTTTTAATGTGAAAATTCCACATAATATCAAACTCTCCGGACGGATCCGAGTCACGAGACATTCTTTTAATCCGAGTTCGATAGCTACTGCAAGCTTTCACTTCGGAGTACGGATAAAGGAATTTGGTTTTCATTTAAAAGTATTTTGGATATTTTTTAGTCGGACAGAGCTTCGACTGCGTTTTGAAAAATGGGGAGGGGAGTTATTTTCATTAAGTGTGAAAAATCCCACAAAATATCGAGTGCTCCAGGCGAGGCCGAGTCACAAGGCATTCCTTTAATCCAAGTCTAGTAGCTACTGCAAGCTTTCACTCTAGAGTACAAATTCCGGAATTTAATTTTATTTGAAAGTATTTTGGGGAAAGCGAAAGTTAATCGCTGAAGAGAGATAGAATGTATATGCGGTAATATGTATGTATGGACAGGGGTATAAGATATCATATATATAAATGAGCTGGATATAGTCCGAGCTAGACGGCAAGTATATATATAACCGAGCTGGATATATTCCGAGCTAGATGACAACAATTGATAAGATATCGTATATAACCGAGCTGGATATATTTCGAGCTAGACGGCAAGCATTTTAAGGCGAAGACGTTTTTATGTTCTTCTCGTTTGCGAACAGTGGAGCCGGCATAGCCAAGCATGTGCCGAATTCTAACGAGGAGAAAGACATAAAGTAATGAATTCTTTAACAGATATGGGTTTGAAAGCAGTAAAGACAAATATTTAACAAATAAAAGCAAATTGTATTGCTATATCTGTACAATTCCGGGAGACAACTTCTGTAGATAGCTTCTTTAAAATATAGTAAGGCATAGTATCGGACACAACCGAGTGACTAATGCCGAACTATAGATTAGAAGACTATCAAGAGTCTCCGAATAATATTCAAGGCAAAACGGTATTTACCGTGTAAAATAAACAGAGGTTCGGATACTTCGCAAAGATGCGGTGAAAAACGGATTAGGGTAAGTACCCGGAGGTTTTTGGTTTGAGAGGTAGTCGGGTTTTTGGAAGTAGAGTAGCACTTGGAGGTTTCAAGCTCTCTAGATTGTGAAAGGGGAGATCCCTATTTATATTCAAGTAATGTCGTAACTATAGTTGCGACATTATGGTACATCGACCCAATGGGCGGCCACGTGTCCCATGAGCTGGCTGAGATATTTAGGAAGGTTCCTGAGTTGGTTTGGTATTATCCACTTCGACAAAATTAAATAAAAATGAAATAAAATATCTTAAATATTGAAAACGTATCCCGGAGTTATGAATCTTGGTCCGAAGCTTTTGTTTGCGCTTGGCCGTCCCCTTGACGAACTTGGAATTTGACAATTTAAATTTGATATTCGTGATCGTTGAGTTGGATAAAAAATATAGCAAATGTCCCGGGCTTGAACCGGACGTTTTTCGGGAAGTCTCTAAAATTCGGCTCCGTTGCTTAAAACAAAGAGAGAAGCGCGGGTTGCACCTTCTGGACTGCTCAGCTTCTGGAAAATCTGCACCACTGGAAATGTCAGACTTTGAAGATAAGGTCCGTGCAAAATTCGTTCACTGATTTCCGAGACTGTAGGTCAGCTGCGGGGAAACCGAACGGATTGGCATTTATCCTTAATTAAATCCCGGATCTGGATCAGACGAATTCAATTTTTACACTGCCCTCTCTGTAATTAGAACGTCTTCGACTTTCCATTCAGAAACGGAAATTCGGTTGCTTGTGGGGAATTCTGCTTGTTCCCGAGAAATCTTGACAATCGGAGGCCGATGTCGTGAATAAAGTGAGAAGCGGTTGGTGCACCTTCTATACTGCTCAGCTTCTGGAAAATCTGTTACATTGGGAATGTCAGACTTCGAAGATAAGGTCCGTGCAAAATTCGTTCACTGATTTCCGAGACTGTTGGTCAGCTGCGGGGAAAACCGAATGAATTGACGTTCATCCTTAATTAAATCCCGCATCTGGATCGAACGGATTCAATTTTTGTACCTACTTCTCGAGAACTGATTTACCGTCAATATTCCGTTTGACAACAGAATTTTGACTATGCATGCGGGATTTTGCTCGTTCCCGACTATTCTGCCTATTCGGATGCGGTTTCAGTACCGTCCGTCGGAAATTTGTCTTGACTGGTGCGTCGGCTTTAAATTCTGAGACATGTAAATGTTCCTCAACACTTTATCACTGCTCGCCCACTGTTGCTGATATTTTTAGATACCGTCGGTGTTGTTCGCGAGGAGTCCGAACATCCCGGATGTGCATATTAATCCCTGAAAAGATATTTTTGCTGATTTCTGAATAAGTTGGAGGCTGTGTCACGCCCGAACCAAATTAAATGAATTAAATTAAAATATTATAATAATTTAGAAGAAAAGATGAAGGAAAAAAATAAATGAGAGAGGAGTTAACATTTTTTTAAAGCTATAATGATTTTTTTTAATAAAATACAAGGCAAATTGTATTTAATTGCATATAAGAGTGAGAGGTGGCTCCCAAGGGGAAATAACATGTTTAGTAGAGGGCAAGAGAGTCTTTTAATGTAAAAATCTGTTATTATAGGTATAAAAGAGAGTTTACTCTCCATTAGGGTTATTCAAGATTAATTGGTGGGCTATAGATCTAGAGAAGGATCAAGGGAGAGAGTGGAGAAAAGCTTGGGTTAGAGGGCTTTGGAGAAGGATTTTGAAGAGGAACTCTCAAGCAACCTTGTTCACAACATCAATTAGGTAAGATCTGTGTTTTTACATTTTTAATTTCGTGCTTAATTAGCCCTGGATTAAGGGTTCTTCCTTAATCACGTTTAGGGGCTATTTAAGTAGACCTAGTTGACAAAATCATGTTTTTAAGTGTTCTAAACTTGATCTTTGAGGCTAAAACTTTGATATGATTTGAGGGAAAGGATTTCAATCAAGTTACAGTAGTTGGTTTGAGGTTTTTACACAAAAAAAATCGAGTTTAGAAGAGGTTTTGTCGAAGGTGACTAGTAAATCGATTAGCAGATTTTCGATCTGCTCGATTCTGTACAGACCGGTATACGCACCGGTATACCGGCCGGTATGCCGAGCGGTATGCCGGTTGATGTACCGGCCTTAACAAATTCGCCCAGTAAACCCTATGAAAATTATATGCGAGAAAATGTATTAACCGGCATGCCGGCCGGCATGCCGGACGGTACACCGGTTACCATACCGGTTTTGGGTCATTTTAGACAGTAGGGTTTGTTTTATAAAAGAACGAAAAATTTACATTGACCGGCATGCCGACCGGCATGCCGGGCGATACACCGGCTCTGTACCGGTTATCATACCGGTTAGGAGGATTTTGGAAAAAATGCTTGGGTCATCGGGAATTGATATTTAATTCATTTAAAATTATTTTGAGGGAAAATTTCTAACAGTGAGAGTCTGAAAAATCAGTAAATCTTATCCTCAAAAATTATAATTTAGATTTTTGAAGGATTATTTACACGTGGTTACTTTATAACAGGAGATCAGCCCGGATCTTCTAAAGTACCCCAGTAGAGTCTTTCTTGGCGATTTTATGCAACAGGTGAGTGTGTAGCTACCTTTACATATATGTGCTTTACTATGTGTAGCTAGTGATTCCATACTTTTTATGTGATAACTGTGTGGTGTTACATACCTTTCTCAATCGCATGCAAGTATGTTAGTGAAGAGATATTGTTAATGTCATGTACTGAATGTTAATTTCAATAACGTTGATTATGCTATGAGCATGTGTAAAGTAATGTGGTTTATGCAATTGGCATGTTAGAAATATTGGAAAACATTGTTGAGATACACACTGTTTGTTGGTGCCACTTTCCTGTAAAGAACATTCAGTAATGATTAATAACCACATGAAAAGAAAGATAATGATACTTTGGGCATACTCAATTGAGTTGTTAGGCCGAGAAGTGGGTGTAATAAGATGAGATGTTTCCCTGGCATGCTCTCTTATGCTGTTAGGCCGAGTGGGAAAATTGTGAAGAGGTAATTCCCTTGGCATGCTCTCTTATGCTGTTAGGCCGAGTGGGGGAATTGTGAAGAGTTGATCCCGTGGCATGCTCTTTTATGCTGTTAGGCCGAGTAGGGATTGGTGCTATGGGCACGGTGCTATGGGCACGATTATAAAAAAATACATGAACAATAATACGTTTACATGATAGATGGGGTGAGACACCACCCCTTGGACAAATGCATGCTTACGAGATAGAAAGGGGAGAGGCACAACCCCTTAGTTTACTTGTTGTTTTACTTGTACTTTTCCTTGTACACTGCGAGTTTCTTTTACATATTAAAGTGCATATATTTACTGTTGTAGCTGACACTCCTGGATATCTTTTGCTGTTTTGTTTTGCAATCTATATCCACGTCAGGAGGAGTAGCTGGTTCACTTTTGCTAGCCATTGCCGAGTTGCCTTGCCGAGCAGTTGTAGAGGTTGCTCCATGTTGGAGATTCTTACTTATAAATTATTCAGTAGATGGTTTGAGATAGACTGGTTTTACTTTCTCAGTTGAGTTGTGAGAGTTGTGTTGCTGGTTAGTGGAGTTTTCTTTTATACACTACTGGTTGGAGTTTTGATATTCATATTTCCGCTGCGTTGGTTTTACGTTACAGTTAGACTTGTGAGTTTGTAGTGATTTTTATCACTTAGGTTTTAGTTGTGGTACTTTGTAGTCATTATCCATTGCCAGTTTTAATATTTTTAATATATATTCTGGAATGAGTCGTGACAGCTTTGTATCAGAGCTCTAGGTTGATAGGTTCTGGAGTCAAGAGTACTTGAGGTTTTGAGGAGAGAGTTGGTAAGAGTCAGTAGGGTGTATATTCCAGAATTATTGTGCGTGCTAATTTGACACTCAGTCAACTACCTTCAAATCCTATTTGAAAAGCGCCTGATCAACGTATTTTTCAAATGGGAAGTCTTGGGCAGTTAATTGGAAAAGATGATATATCGGAATACCGAGTCTAGGTTGAGTCGAGAAGTGTGTAATAGTGTGATAGTAGAGTGTTTGAGAAGAGGAGGATCGGCAAAAAGGCATGGCTTGGCAAGTGAACCCTGAGATGTCAGGTATTTATATACAACTCTTGAATTTTTACCATTGCATGTTAGGTGTTACATGCTTATGTGTTAATTCTTATTATTTTTGGTTGATTGCTACGTGTAGCGTAGTGGGTAATGAGCTAGAGTATGATAATAGTTGTACAGTTGGGATTCATTAGCAACTTATATAGTAAGACAGTGCTAAGTACCTTGAGAAATATCGGGTAGATGAGATTCAATAGTTTCTGTCGCGCCCCGAA